>CAJNDV010034699.1:2295-20285 GCA_905221635.1 Symbiodinium sp. CCMP2456 | reverse complement strand
GGGTTGAGGGCTTGGGGTTAAGGGTTTAGGGTTGAGGTGTGGGATCTAAGTTGATGTGTTGTTTGTGGTCGGCCGGAGGGCGTTAGGATTCAGACTCTTACCTAGCCCTAAACCCCTTAGCCCTAAAACAGACAAGGCAATTTAAGCCTAAAGCGGGCAAGGGAATGTGACCCTAAACCCTAAATCCTAAACCGTTGCATTTTGGGGTAACGACCCAAAGGCTCTGACCTCGTTTGGGGTGCAGGGTTCGCGGCTGAGGGCTTCTGGCAGAGGGTTCAGGGTTTGGGGTTGGGGGTTTAGGGTTTAGGGTTTATGGTTGGGGGTTTAGGGTTTAGGGGTTTGGGTTCAGGTTTTTATGGTTTGGGGGTTTAGGGTGTCTATTTTTGCGGTTTAGAGTTTGGGTTTGGGGGTTTAGGGTGTATCGTTTACGGGTTTAGGGTGTGGGTTGGGGGCTTAGGGTGTATCTTTTAGGGGTTCAGGGGTTTAGGGTTTGGGTTTGGGGGTTGTATCCTGTGATCTTGGTTGGAATAAGGCTTACGCTCAAAACGGCATAATCGGACAGAGGATGCCCCTTTGATTCAAAGGGCTATGTATTGGACTGGTAACTAGGTCACATGACCTGAAAACTCCATAAACGAAAACCCTACAAAACCTTAAGCACCTAAGCCGTAAACCCTATAAGCCCTAAAAAGTAAACCGTAAGCCCTGAAAACCCGCAACCCCTAAATCTAATCTCCAAACCTCCTACAGATCCCAGAGGCTGAGTCACTCTGCATTGCTGGCGTGGACTGGCAGGGCTCACGAGCCTTCCGTGGCGTTCTCCTAGGATACTGGTCAAGTAAGCCCTAAACCACTTACTAAACTCCAAAACCCAAAACCCAAACCCCTAAACCCTAAACCCACAACTCCAAAACTCTAAACCCCAACCCTGCGGCCCCAAACCTCACACAAAAAGACACAAAACCGACCCTTCGTCCTGAACATGTTCCCCTAAACCCTAAACCCTAAACCCTAAACCCTAACCCCTCCCCCCCAGGTTATGCTGCCGGAGTTACTGCGGAAGGATGTGGACTCCAATGGCTGCAAACCTCTAGGGTGCATTGAAAGGGCTTAAGGTTTACCAAGGGTTTAGGGTTTTGGAGTTTTTTGAGGGTTCATTGAAAGGGCTTAAGGATTACAAGGGTTTAGGGTTTTGGAGTTTTAGGGTTTGAGCGTTTTGGGTACAAGGGTTTGAGGGTTTAGGGTTTTAGGTTTTGGAGCTTTAGGGTTTAAGCGTTTTTGGGTGTAAGGGTTTGAGGGTTTAGCGGTTTTAGGTTTTGGTTGTTGGGTTTACGGATTTAGGGTTTACTGCTTGGAGGTGTAAGGGTTGGGGGTTTAAGTGTTCAGGGTTTTAAGGTGTAGTAAGGGTTAGGGCTTTAAGGTTAAAGGGTTTGGGATTTTGGTTTAGCCTTTGGGACATTTTACGTCTTCCTTACTGGGCCTCACAAGATCTTTTTCACGAATATTTGCTTAAAGGCTTCAAAGGGCCAACCTAGTACCTTAACCCACCAGAACCTACTTTTGGTGCAGCGCCCTTCTAAATACATATTTCATATTTGGGTTTACAGTAAGAGCCCTGCAAAGAAGTAGGTTTCGGTAGGTTAAGGTGGACTCTAATCCTTGACCTTGAAGCCACCCCTAGACTCCAAAACCGTGTACTTAAGGACAACATAGACCCCTAATGAACGAATACCCCTGAAGACAAGTTGCATTAGGACCCCCTATGATAAACTTCAGAAAAGGAAGGGTGGTATCCTAACCAAGGTTCTGCGTTACACGTTAAGTTCTAGGTTCAGGGTCTAGGATCTGATTGCGTTCTGTTCAAAAAGCAACGAGATTTAGATTCTCCGGGTATAATCTCAAATATAGCCATACCATACCTTGAGCTTCCTCATCATAAGTGATAATGGACCTCAAAGTACGTAGTTGTCCAGGCTTTTGTACTGCGGCACTTGACTCCTAAACCCTAAGTCTCTCGATGACGCAAAAGGTTTCTGGGAGAAGCAGAAAGAAATCTCAGTCTATTGTGGCTTGTTCCTAAACCCTAAACCCTAAACCCTAAACCCTAAACCCTAAACCCTAATTGTTTTTTAAGGATCAGGGACTCGGCAAGTTGGCTTTAAGTAGGCTTAAAACTGGGAGTCTCAATTGGGGTACTTGCAGCTCTACGTACAACATACTTTCTAAGTCTCCTGCAAATATTGGTTCTCCCAGAAGAGAAAATATGTAGCGGTCTAAGTGATGGAGGTTTCAGGGTTTGGGGTTTCGGAGTCTGAAGCATGAGACATGAATAATTGCTGGTTTCACACCAGCATTCCCTGGTAGTCCCTAGATAGATATAGTAGACTATGCCGGCTATGCCCAAAAACCTGATTGTCCGAATTGTTCGGGTCCCTATCGATACCCTAAACCCTAAACCCTAAACCCTAAACCCACCATACAAATTGCTCCACCTGGTCTTAACTTGCAGCCAAGTACACCAAACACAGCGAAACCATGCGAACCCCCTAAACACCATTAAATCCTCGGTTTAGGGTTTTAGGGTTTAGGGTTTAGTGTTTAGGGCTAGACACAGCATCAAATGATGATGATATGGTCGGTTCAGGTTGGGTGTCGGGTTTCTAAGAGCTACACTCGAGAGCTACTGGATTCCACCGCTTTACTAGAATCAGGGCTGCCGCAGCGTAGCCAGATGTCATAATTTCTCTGCACAGACGCACAATGTCCGAGAAGCAGGAAAGAACAAGCTTGCGGTCAGCTATGGAAGCACTGTATACCGTGTAAACTCTCTACCCAAAGCAGTTCCTCTGTGATTCTGGTTAGGATACTAGTTACAGTTACAAGACATCAGAAAGGTAAGTGTCTGAGGGACCCTAAACCCTAAACCCTAAACTACCAGTAGGTTAGTTAAAAGTGTACTAGCAACGTCCCTGCCCCGGACAGCTTCCGCAGCAAGCGACATCGTGAATAAGGTAGAGGGAATATAATCTAAGCTGCAGCTGCCCAATGATATCACGTCCTAAATCCTATAAATGGCACAAGGGTTTTAGGGTTTAGGGTACCTACTTTGAGGGTATCTGGAGTGCCAGGGTCGTTAGCCGACAACCGCTTCAAGATGGATCAAGGGCTTTGCAGCCTGAAGACCCGAACAAGTCCAACTAGAGCATCCTGTTCGGGGGTTTGGGGTTTAGAGTGAAGAGTTCGAGGTTTGGTGTCTAGGGCCATGGCTGCGATCGAAATCCTAGGCGACAAAGATCCAAAACCACTTTGCAACTGACCTGCTCAGGACTTCCAAACTTGATAATCGCCAAACCCTACAGGCACCTTCCTTGTACGGCTCATAGCAGTTTAAGCATATGAAGCCTAAGTGACTAGACCAGCACACCTGTCGAAGTACGTGCCAGAGCCTGTATTTGCTAAACCATGGAAAATCTGACAAGCAACAATGTGGTCGAGGCTTCACTTGAATTCGTCATGAGCAATTCATCCTGCAGCGCTGAATAGGTTGAATATCTCGGTGGCAATTTGGGAAACTTTTAAATTTCCCTTGTGGTTTCTATAGAGGTACCTGTTCATAAATACTTTTCAGGGCCCCAAAACTACAACCCAGATATAAGCTTTGGAGAGAACCTACAACACAGAGGGACGGCAGAGGAAGGCAACTTTCCCCGACCCGCAGCTGAGAAAAAAAAACATTCCATGTGCCACATAGGGTCCTGTTTCATATAGGGGCCTAAATAGTTACATGTACCTTTATTTTTGGGGGGGAGGGGGGGTTCTTATTGTAACTATAGAGTATCACTCACCGTAATGTAGCGGCTCAGATAACTACCTATGATATTTTGTTTGGGGGGCTCCTCCTTATAATTAGAGTGTAATCGGCCCCAAGACCCTCTTCTAGTTATTAAGGCCCCTATAGTTTAGGGTTTAGGGTTTGGGGTTTAGGGTTTAGGGTAGTGGTGGGGATCCAGGAGCATTCCCTTTCCTACGGTAATGAAGGAACCTGATCAAAAGGTTCTGGCGGTACAGCCGCAACATGTTAGGATCCATATGAATGTTTCTTAATCAGATTCCTGTATTACTCCGGCCCGGATTAATCAGTGGAGTAGTTTGCTGCCTGCTTTTGCATCTCGGGTGGTGACGCCTTTTAGTCGTTTCATTTTAGTTTCGTGCATGTACAGCTTCGTGAGCGCTTGCGCACGATGCCGACCTGCGTTGGCCCGTTGGCTCCAAAAACTGTACTAAACCCTAAATTCCGCCACGTGGCTTTTGCTCTGCGACTTTCTTGGTGCGCAAGGACTTGCGAAGGCAGCTGCAAATTCGCAGCTGAAACTGTAGTTTGAGGCTCCTTCCCGGAATGTCTCAATAGCAAACCCCTCACAGTCTTTTAGGGTTTAGGGTTTAGGGTCAACAGCAAACCCCTCCCAGTCTTTCGGAATTCGTACTACTTACTTGTTTCGGGTTTAGGGTTTGGGGTCTACTTGTGGAGCCAACAACTTATTAATTGACAGAAAGTCGCGTACCTATGAGTATGGTGGTCATAACCTGCTACTGTGTAAGTTTGGGTCGCAGCTTATCCGTTCACGCAAAAAGCCGCCATGAAGTTTTGAACCATATGCGTCCCCTGCCATCTCCTGGCAGCTACGTCCTGTTCTGGTCCATCTATCCGCCTCCTCTAGATCCTGTTGTTGAGATTGAAACGGTTGTTCTAAAATCGGATAGATGCTTGAAAATAAAGAGCGAACAGCTCGAGTTTGCGGCCCCCTTCGTAGGGTTCTGACTGAAGGACTCGTGTACGGGGTAGTGATTACACCCTAAACCCTAAACCCTAAACCGTCCTTCAAGAGGGAGCGCTGTTGAGGCCCCGTGATTTTGTCGGGCATGAGCGGGCATTGAACCGCAGCTGCTGCCATCCGGGGCTGGATCCTATTTTCGCTTGTTTGGCAGGTTCGCGCCATAGAGTCATATGCAGACATGAGAGTTCAGAAATTACGAGCTTAACTAGTTGGGACTTTAATCCTTGCTAGGTTTACCCTACCTTCAGCTTCGTGTATAACCCACCGACAGGGTCCCTCACTTGTTAAGTAATAGAGTGTCACGGGTCGGAATTGCAAGTCATCAGTTCCCCGCATATGGGTAGCTCTCTCTAAATTAGGGTCCCTTCTTGGGTCCTGATTATAATACGGCACCTATCATTTAGGGTATTCAAAAGGGACCATAAATTTGACAACTACCCATAGGTTCCTAGCATAGTTCTGCTATAGTATAACCCCAAGAGCTGTTTGCATTTATCAGGGCAGATGTATGAGGTTGACTGATGTCGCTTCTTGAGTCCATGAACTTTCAGGGTAAATCTTTCGCTCCCAAACCACGTGCGATGTAAGTCATACCTTCTGGCCCTGAGATGTTGTGGTTTAGGTTTTAGGGTTTAGGGTGTAAGCTCTAAACCCCAAACCGTAGACCAAAAGCCTTCTATAGCCACAGACCAAGTCTATACCAACATCAGAGCCCCAACATGTTCAATCCCTTATAATATCAAGCCCTAACACATACTCTGAGCTCGGAAGAACAAGTGATAGTATGCGCTTCTGGTCTCCCAATATAGTTAGTCTATTATCTCTCCCAAACACTGCTCTGTCCGCCAGGTCTAGTACCGCCTTTTGAGGAGCGATTACAGGAACCCGATTCTAATCATTAAGGCCCTACAAACATGCCCTCGAGATTGTAAAACTGGTCATGTCGTGCGGTCTAGGGTTCACCTCTTATGGTTTGGGGTTCAGTGTTTACCTGTCTTAAGGTTTATTACCCTCGCCTTACTCCTCTTTGAGGGTACCTAGCTGATGGCGAGTATCTGTTCTGTAGGAACTACTTGGAGGTTCATGGGTAGTTATAAGTGGGGTTATAAGTAAGGTAACCATAGTTAAAACCCATATTAGGGGACCTGTGACCCCACTTGTAACTAGCCATGAACCTCCAAGTAGGTGCCCAACAACGGGTAAGGTATGACCCTCTAGGTATTATGATTGTGGGGTATTAACAACTGTTCACTATGTGTGGAGACTGCGGCTACCTAAACCCTAAACCCTAAACCCTAAGCCCCAAGACCCTAAACCCCAAAACCCTAAACCCGTTACTGCTTTTGGTAAGAGGCTCGGAAGTTAGGGAGCTATAGTGATTCGTAGCCGAGACGGAGCCACCACCTGAAGTAAGGCACTGTGCATCATCACTTGTAGTGTGACTCTCATGACAAACAAACGCAGCAAGCATCAAGTTAATGTAGTGGCCTTGATAGTTAGAATAGGGTTTTGGGGGCTCCTTATTATTATCATGGTATAATATACCCCAAACCTTATTCTAATTGCTCAGGCCCTAAATTACCCTAAGGAGGGGACGAGCTTGAAGATGTAGTATGTTGTGTCCGATGGCTTGGTGACCTGGGATTTGGTCTTCAGGGCCTAAACCCTAAACCCTGAACCCTAAAGCCTAAACCCTAAACCGTTTTGATATCGGAGCTCTTGGTGGCATTGCGAAACTGGGCCATGCGCTTGGCAGCACAGCTTTTTCCTCGAAGTTGTTTAAAGACATGCCGAAACCAGGCGACAGCATTGTAAAGCCCCCAAACCGAGGCCCAACACAGCCCAGCACCCTAAACTCCTAAACGGGGTTTAGGGTTTAGGGTTCCACTTCAATGAAGCAGACGTCCATAAGCCGCAAAGTAACTTATGGCAGCATGTCTGTGTACCTTTGTTGAGTGCCTGTACGTCGAGCAGCAGAACAAAGCACAGCATGTTCTAATGCGTTCATACTATATTTATCTTTGTCATATCGTGCCACATCATAGCATCCTTATATAGAGATTTGTCCCATACATGAACCAACGCGCATGTATTTAAAACGTGTATGTAAAAATTCATAGGATCAAGTAAGTTCATTTTTTTCGGTAGATAAAACAAATGGAATGAGTTAGATATTCGATAAACTAGAAATGTTAAGTAAACAAGCTAACGAAATATACCCAACGGTGGTGGGGGAGGTGTATATCTGTATACATATATATATATATATTATAGAGAGAGAGAGAGGGAGAGAGAGAGTGAGAGAGAGAGAGTATTGTTTGGTTGGTCGGTTGTTTTGTTGTTTGTGTGTTCGCTTGCTTACTTGTTTGATGTCTTGCTTGTTTCGATTTTTCATCTATTCGAATATTCATTTACCTATTTAGCTATGAATGTACGTTTGTATGTATTTATGTTTGTCCGCTCGTGTATTGTATGTATTGGTCTACTTTGGATTGTTTATTTCGCATGGAATTATCCATTCGTTCATGTGTGTCTTTGCTGGTGTTTATGTTTAAGTATGGGTCTGTGTTTATTCGTTGATTGTTCATGCACGATTCATCTATTTATCTATTTGTCTCGTTCTTCTTTAAATTTCTCTCCACGTATATTCAATTACCTTTTGTTTTGCACGCACATGTTTGGTTAAGCAGGCACACCGTGTGCACCAGTACCTGTGGGACTTGAAAATCCGTACGAACCCGATTTCTGTCCTTTCAATTTATGTCAACCCGGTCCACTCTCCGAATTCCCGAGCCACTGGAAGTGTTTTGGGTTTGAGTCTTTAGGATGTTGGCGTATGTAGTTTCAGGCAGGGGGTGCACAGTGCTAAACCCTAAACCCTAAACCGTTTATGTTCCGTGGTTTTGAGAAGCCGTCGGCCCCATCTCATTTGTTCACACAAGGAGTTTCAGGCTCATGGGGCTTTCGGTGTCATTCATGAAGCCTACAACAGCTGGGCTGTCCGCAGTTTCTTCAGTTGCCGCGGCTCCTGCCACCTGAAGGCACCAATCCCTCTCGGGTGCTCGGGCTCCCGCAAACCTCATATGGAAGCCTGAACACGCAGTACTGACATTCCTGAAGGTTGGTTGTGAGAACTACACCATAACGCAGTGTACATACTCCAGAACCTTCTTCTTCATTTGGTGGTGGTGGGGGCGGTGATGGTGCTGGTGCTGGTGGTGACTGTGGTACTGGTCTTTGTGAATTACTGTTGTGTTTTCCGCAGCATTTTCCGCTATGTTATAGCTATACATGTGTTTGCACAGATGAGGAACACCATGAAATCGCACGTCGGGGCGATGCCTTCTGGTTGGAAGGCTTGCAGCTCTCGCGCGTTCGAGAAGCTCACAAAGAGAATGGTACTCTCCAAGAGTGAGATGCCGCTGTGAAGCCGCGATCAAAGAAACACGTTGTTGGGTTCAAGGTTTTTCCTTTTATGGGTACGGAGTGTCATACATAATAGCAGTGAAGCCATTGGATGCGTCGTATTGCAGCCAGAAATCGACTAAGATGAGTGAGAAAGCCCAGTTCGTTGCCTCAAGGAGCGTAATGCGAGGGTTCAGTGTACAGGCTGAAGGTTGAACAAATCGCATGATGTGTACCCCACCTATGAACCTCTACCCTAAACCCTAAACCCTAAACCCTAAACTCTACAACAGGCTTTGCACGTCTAACACACTGCCGCAACGCCAACCTCAGAGCCATGCACGTATGTATGTTGGTATGTATGTGTCACAGGTAAACATTATAAGGGTTTAGGGTTTAGGGTTTAGGGTTTAGGGTTTAGGGTTTATAAGCCCATCAGAAAGCCTTACGAACTTAAGCTTTCACAACCAAGGCATCTTCTGAAAAGTTTGCTTTATAGACTTGTGTATACTCTGAACTACCTATAGTCTCCATTGTAGTTCCTTTTTTTGGTTTAACCAATATTATATTTAGGATTTTATAAGGTCTCCCCCAAAAGGAACTACAATGGAGACTACAGGTAAACCCTAAACCCTAAACCTGTTAAGCTCCAAGAGACGGACACACACACACACACAATTGTCCGTGCTCCGTAAGGCTTCGCTTAAACGCCTAAGCCGTAAACCCCAACTCCTAATGTTGGCCTTAAGTTGCCAGCCACTTTTTCTATTATTCTAGGGGACCTCTAAAACCTAATCAGCCAAAGCCTGAAAGCCAACTTGCAGCTTGGTTCTCCGAAAATAAAACAGGGGCCTTAAGCCTCAAGAATTGGAACAGGGATTTGGGCATATCATAAGCCAATGAGGTACTAGCAACACCGAGGACTAGTATCGGTGATGATCTAAGCTCCCCCAACGGCCTTGATGCTGAACTTCAGAACACGTAACCCCGAAGCCCCAATCCCTCGATGCCGAAGCAGTTCATCCCAAACTCCCAGCCCCAATAAGAAAAACACCAGAAAATTTCTGCCTTCTCCCAAGAATTGCGAAATGATCGAACTCATGCGGACATTGTTAACAAGTTTAACCCTAAACCCTAAACCCTAACCCTATAGACCCTCACATCTGAACCCGCACCCCCTAGAAGCCAGGTGGGGCAGGAGGGTCTGCTGCACACTACACGACTGTGACGGAGCGGTATAGGGTTTGATGAAGGCTAGGTTGGTTTTTGGTACATTTTTGTATTTTCCCTTTTTGGGTTTATAAGGGACCCTTGATATAAATCTTTTTCAGAGGGTTTAAAGGCCAACCCAGAAGGTCAAAGACGCCTCAACCCTAAAGCCTGAAGTCTTAAAACGCCCGGTTTAGGGTTTAGGGTTTCGGGTTTGGGGTTTAGGGTTTAGGGTTTAGGGTTTTGATGAAGGTCAAAGACCCCTAAACCCTAAAACCTGAAGTCTTAAAACGCCCCAGACGGGCTTCAGATGGTTGTTAGATCGGTTTTGTTCCAGGGTCACAGGGGTAGGCTACCCCCAAACCCTAAACCCTAAGCCATAAACCCGAAGCGCTAAACCCAAAAACCCTAAAGCCTAAGCCCTAAACCCTAAATCCCTAAAGCACAAACCGCGTTCTCTTCACTGCAGTCTGAGGGTTCAGTTTTTAGCGTCTGCTAAGTCCGGCAAGCATGTCACTGTTGCAAGCACGAAACCCGGAATCCCTTACCCTTAACCTCGAAGGACTCATATGTTAAGGCTTCTGGGCCCAAAGACCCTGCTATATAAGGCTGTTGAGCTTTTTTGATGCTACGGGTTCCTAGAGCCCTATAAGCCCCAAACCTTGATCAACATAAACCCCAAACCCTAAATCCTAAACCCTGAATCTCAATCCCCCAAAGTTCTTCGCATACTAAGAAACTAGAACCTTCGCCCCCGGGAACGCTTGGAACACCCCTCCCTTTCAAAAGGTCGATACGTTTCTGTAGGGGTCTTCATATTGATTAGATTGGGAAGGAGTGGGATTGGGGGTTCAACTACGGTGTTCATAACCCTTAGCATCAAAATAGCCCAAAAGCCTTATATAATAGGGTCCAAGAGCCTTAAAACATGAGTCCTTTGAGGGTAAGGGGAATGATTGGCAAAGGATTTTGGAGCCAAGATGGGAAGACCTTGACGAACTGCTCCCGGGGGCCTGGTACCGAGTGAAAAGTTTTAAGCCCCAAATCCGAAGCGACCTGAACCCCTTAAATCCTAAGCTCTGAACCCTGAACTTAAGCCCTAAGCCGAGCCCTAAACACCTAAACCCTAAACCCTAAACCGTGAGAGGAGTGGGGCCGGCGTCTTTGTCGGCCGAGCAAAACCGAGGAGGACAGCTTGAAGGAAGCACAGGCAGGTTTGGGTCTGGAGCTTTTAGCGTGTAGGGTTCTGGGTTTAGGTTTAGGGTTTAGGGTTTAGGGTTTAGGTTTAGGGTTGAGGGTTCAGGGCTTTTCAGGGTTTAGTTGTAGGGGTTTAGGGTTTAGGTTTAGCGTTTAGGGTTCAGGGCTTTTTTGCGTTTAGGGTTTAGGGTCTTGCATGGTGAGGATTTGGGTTTAAGTTTAAGTCCGTGCAGCTATTAAGGGCTTGTTTGAGGTTCAGGGTTTGGCTTTTAGGGGTTATGTACCTAAACCCCCACCCCTAAACCCCAAACCCTCAACCCTAAACCCCAAACCCTGAACCCTAAACCCTAAACCCTATTATTAAGGTCTCGTTTAGTTTAGGGGTTCAGAGTAGAGGTCATCACGGGTTGTCGGGTTTGGTACCCTTCAGGGCAGCTCCAAGGTTCATGTGTTCTGAAGTACTATACTTTTAAGATTGAGGGTTGAGGGTCAAGGGCTTTGGGTTTAGGGTTTAGGGTTTGGGGTTTAGGGTTTAGGGTTTAGGGCTTAGGGCTTAGGGCTTAGGGTTTTGGGTTTCTGTTTTAAGGTTTAGGGTATGGGGTTTAGGGTTTAAGGTTTAGGGTTTAGGGCACTTTGGGGGGGACCTGCTCCTGAAAGGAACCATAACGGAATAAAAGCTTCTACCTTTGTTCTCCCAGGGTGCTTCAAAGCCTATAGGTTCGGGCTTGAGGGTCTAGGGGTTCAGGGTGTAGTGTTCAGGGGTTTTAAGTCTTTGGGGTTTAGGGTTTGATATCTAGGAGTTCAGGGTTCAGGGCTTTTAAGGTTTTGGGGTTTAGGGTTTAGGGTTTTTTCAGTGTTTCGGGTTTAGGACTTGGTATCTAGGGGTTCAGGGTTAACGGCTTTTGTTGGTTTTTGGGGAGATCAACATTCAGTGACAGGAACAGGGCAGCGCCGCAACTTCCGCCGCAATAACGAGGGGAAACATTAACGCCCCTATAAACCCTAAACCCTAAACCCTATATATATATATATATATATGTAACCCTATACTATAGAACCGTTATAGTAATCCCTTGGAAAGGAGCCCATAAGAGAACCCTACTGCATTATGGCCCTTGTGTTATAGGAAGGAGGGACGTGGGATTTCCTGTGGTGCTTCGTTTTTGTTAACTAAAGACCGCCTCAGGGGCTCGAGCTTGCGACTATGAAGGAATCCTTGGACCCTACGCCGGTGACCCGAAAGCGGCGTAGAGGGTTAAGGACTGTAGGCTTTAATCATTTTCCTTCAGGGTTCCTTGCTATGCTTCTGCGGTGTTGTAAGAAATAACAGTAGTCCAGAATCCGCTATTCTAACACTTAAGGCCCGTATCTTGCGCCCAGGGCGCCCGAAGTAGGTCTCTGTCGCCTGGGATTTCGATGTAGCTCTGGATGAGTGCCCTGCCACACCAAGTATAAGTACCAGATGTATGCCGGGCTTGCGCCAGCTGATCTTCTCCAAGCCAGGATGCCCCTAAACCCCTAGACCCTAAACCCTAAACCGTAAACCCCAAACCCGAAACCCGAAACCCCAAACCTTAAACCCTAAACCCTAAACCTAAGCTCAAGCCATTTGCAGCGCAGCACCACGCCATGGCTCTCAACTTGTCTAAAAGGATGGACTAGGTTCCTCAGTGGTACCCTTTTGCCCTTTTTCTATTGGGGTTCCCTTAATAAACCCGAATAATGGGGAAAAGGGTATCCTTAGTATTTCGGGGCTACTGGGGAACCTAGTGGATGTTGGGAAGATCCCTTGGGTCGACAGGTTCGAGGGAGACTTCTCAGGACGCATCCTTCCTTTTGGAGCCAAGGTCCTATTTTGGGACCCTAAACCCTAAACCTAAAAACCCTAAACCCTAAACCCCACACGAAACGTGACTGATGCATCCATTGCTCCATCCACCTCGCAGTGGCATGCCGGAATCTCTTTCAACCCTGCTTTTTTTGCGGGACATCTTCGCCCTTAACCCCTAACCAAATAAACCCTTAACCCTAATCCCCCAAACCCCCAAAACCCCTAAACCCCAGAAGCTTAAACCCCCAAAGCCCCTAATCCCCAAACACTTTTAAAGTTTAAGTTTAGGGTTAGAAGACAAAGCCTAAACCCCAAGCCCTAAACCAATCCCTCAAGCCCCGAGATTATCCGAAGATCTGATCTCGAACACCCTAAACTAGGATGTTCAGTAGTATTTTTTTTTACTTTTTTGTTGTATAGGTTCCTAATATAATATAACTAGCCCAGAAAAGTATATACTCTGTCCCGCTTGGTTTCTGCACAGCTTAGTAAGTCTGAAGATGTTCCGGAGCCTAAACCCTAAACCCTAAATCCTAAACCCTAAACCCTAGACCCTAAACCCTAAACCCCTAAACCGTTCCGGAGGTGGTGCAGCCCGACTCCCTGGGCGGGCACCGCTTCGCGGCTGCCCTTCCGGCCGGGAGCCGGGGAATTTCCTGAGTTTTGGCGTTTGGGGTTTAGGGTTTAGGGTTTAGGGGTTTAGGGTTTAGGGTTTAGGCAATTAATGAGAAACTTTCGAGTTTTGGCTTTGGGACTTTGGGGTTGGGGGATATAATTTTTCGGGGCTAAATGGGGGATATAATTTTTTGGGGGCCTACATAACTAGGGTTTAGGGTTTAGGGTTTAGGGGTTTAGGGTGTAGGGGTTTAGGGGTTTTGGGTTTAGGGGTTTAGGGTTTTGGGGGTTAGGGTTTAGGGGCCTGAATAATTACCAATACTGTTTTGGGGGTTCCTTAACAAAAATATAGTAGAGTTTTCCCCCAAGGCCCTATTCTAATTCTTAAGGTCCCTTTTTTCGTTTGAGCCCATACCGAGCTCATGTTGTAGTTTTGGGGTGTTGAGGATTATTGCAGGGCACGATACCAGCGTCGTAGTACGTACCCTATCTACCGACTATTTGGGGGGTCTTCTGTGTTGTAACCCTGCTTGCACCCCCTTCACTTCTGCAAGCCCCCTGGCCCTTTCAGCAGGGAATAACCCTGAACCCTACACCGCCCCTAAACCCTAAAAGCCTAAACCCTGAACCCTCAACCCCAAAACCCTTACAAAGTGTTGTGTTGCAGCTGCTGTGCTTTAGAGGGTTGGACCCTTGATGGAACAGATTCGCTTGCAGGCTTTCCCGCTTCGCTTGCGGGCTTCCCGCTTCAGTCAGAAGAAGCTTCCGAGCTGTTTCGACAAGGACGGTTGATCACCAGCCCCCTTGCAAAGCCGCAAGGTGAGCCGATGCTCTCCTGCATCGCCCGCCGATGAAGCGCAAGCTCACCAGTGTCGCTCTTCGCAGCACGGCGGTGCAGCTTGGCTGGCTGGGCGCCAGGCCCCGACATCAGGTTGTCAGAACCAATGAGGGCGAATCTACTTGTAGAACGGTCGATGAGCAGTGTGAGGCTTCTGGCTTGCAAATAGAGGATGCTGAGATGGCCGCAGCCCTTGTGGCAGATGGACCCTGGAAGCCAGGCGAAAATATAGGGCCGTGCCTGTCTAAACACAGAGGGGTGGCTGAGCAAGGCCAAACACTTCTAACCAACCTGCTGCTGAATCCGACAAGGCTCCCTCAGCGCCTCAGCAGAGAGATGCATGTCGCTGCTTTCAGAAACATCTTTCTCGCAACGGTATTTCGTGGTCGAATGATTTACTGACCATTGTTTGGAAGTTAACCCAACAGTTGGGAGCCTGGAAGGATATGTGATTGTTTTTTCTCAGTTCAAGGCTCTGAGTCAGGAAGTACTAAGTAAAACCGGAGCCTGAATTGATTCGAACAGGGTCTTACTTGCAGAGGGTCTACAGGTCTTTTCTGTGTAGGATTTTATGAAGTTAATGGTCGCAATAAGGTCTTGGGTCATGTTTTAGGAGATTTTGGCGCCTTGTACAACTTCAACACCCCCGAGTTTTTTTGGAAAACCAACAAGACTTTTTTGGGGCTTAGGCTTTAGGCTGGGGTTGTGGCACAGGGTTTAGGGTTTAGGTTGTTTTAATTTTAACCCCGAACACAGCACACGACTGCAAGGTCCTCGCCTGGGCTCCACCCGTTGGCACGCTTTGCGTGCAAAGCGTCGGGAGACCTGGCGGTGAGGTCCTACAGCCTACAGCTACCCATCAGCTTGGGTTGTCGCTCTACGGTTTCGCGGTTGTGATTTCAAACGCCAGAGCCCTACAACCGCTAAGTCTTAAGCTCTTAACTTAGCTAAGTCAAACGTAGACTTAGTAAGTAGGTTCCAACGTAGACTTAGTAAGTAGGTTCCGAAGTCTTTGAACACCGACACCCTAGTCACCGGCTCAACCCTAAATCCTTGCAACCCCAAGCCCTAAACCCCAGAAGCCCTATACTATAGGGTCCTCAATAATCAAAATAGGATTTTGGGGGCTCCTTATTATACTTATAGTATAATATACCCCAAACCCCCATTCTACTTATTAAGGCCCCTATATCGACCCCTGACCCCACTCCTCGGTCATCCCCTAAACCCTAAAGCCCTAAACTCTAAACCCCTAAACCCTAAACCCTAAACCCTAAACCCCACTCCTCGGCCATCCCCTAAACCCTAAACCCTAAACTCCACTCCTCGGCCATCCCCTAAACCCTGAACCCTAACGCTGAACCCTAAACCCCGGCCATCACGAGGCAACATCCTGCTGCGCAGTTCCCGTTGGCCGCATCGACGTCTTTGTGGAGCGCAGTGGGGCTATGAGGTTTACTAGGTTGGTTTTTGGGTACATGTTTTATTTTCCCTATTCGGGTTTATAAGGGGCCCTTGATATAAATATTTTTCAGAGGGTTTAAAGGCCAACCCAGTTTAATATATGGCGGCCTAAATAACTACCAATACTGTTTTGCGGGTTTCTTATTATAGCTATAGTATAATATATCCCAAAACCCTATTCCAATCATTAAGGCCCCTACAGTACGGGCTTCGGGGTTTGTTAAGGGTTTAGGATAGGAACCCTAAGCCCCACTTGGACCATGAGGAACCTCGCTTTTTAAGGTTCCTTACTATGATTTCCGTGTTCAGGTCCTTAAAAAGGTAGGTGCTTTGGGGTCTACTTGGAGGTGCATGGGCAGTTATAAATGGGGTTATAAGTAGGGTAACTATAATTATAACCCATATTAGGGGACTTATAACCATACTTAGAACTGCCCATGAAACTCCAAGTAGGCAAACCCTAAACCCTAAACTGAAGTTGAGGATGGTGTAGCTTAGGGGATGAAATGAAGTGTTCTGGGAGAGATTGGCGCTTAGGGTTTGGGAGGAATCTGTCTTAACTCAGGAGTCTGGGAGTAATTGAGGTGTTTAGGGTTGAGGGTTTAGGGTTATCTGTCTTAATTCAGGAGTTTGGCAGTCATTGAGGTGTTTAGGGTTTAGGGTTTAGGGCTATCTGTCTTAACTCGGGAGTTTGGGAGTAATTGAGGTGTTCTTACATGATCTCCTTTGTCACAAAGATGCGACTTGTAGGACGTCGCATCTTTCGCGAGGAATCTCCTAGGTTTGAAAACTTCCGGATGGACTCCGCCTAAAATTGGAGCCTAAATAATTACCAATACTGTGGTGGGGGCTCCTTATTATAGTTATGGTTTAATATACCCCAAAGCCCTGTTCTAATTGTTAAGGCCCCTATTTTAAGCCCCAGACCCCGAACCCAATCTCAGCAGGCCTTGGACTTTAGAGCAACCACCACGGATACCACCCAATAACGCGAAGTAATCCATGTCCAACAAAAACCTACCCAGCCTACTGAAAAGATGAAATGTGATTTCGCATGTAGCTGCTTACTCAGATTGCTAGACCCTAAACCCTAAACCCTAAAACCGTCTCAAAGAGCTTGTAAGCTAGGGTGCGTAAGGCCCGAGCCCTTGAAACGTAACCCACCGGCCCGGATCGGCCGCTGTGAACCCTTAAACACGGTTCTTTTTCACAAGTCCCAAGCTTTGAAGCAGGATGGCATTCGGCTCGGTGAGACGTCATCGCCCTATGCCGAGGACAGTTTTCGCCTGTTTCGTGTTTTTGTTTTTGCCCATGAAGCATGGAGTGCAGCCCTCAGAATAAGTAAGTAGCCAAGAGTGCAGACAACAGTCTTGCCTCACCAAGATCTGGCTGCCCCCTGGCCGAATTGTATTTTATGGTCGACGTCGTCATGTCTATCACAGGCCCCCAGGCTCAATTCCCAGCGTCGTCCACATGTTGTTCGTGCGGGACGTGGAGCACGAGCAGGGCCCTTTGTGAGTATTCGCAGATAGTCAGACGGAACAACTCTCCTGTAAACGGAGGTAGCCGTAGGCTCGATCACAAGTATAGGTACAATGGCGCTCTGCGTATTACCGGCCCTATCCTTCCAATCATCCCTCCAATGGCCTACTATTTCAGAGTTACACCCTATCAGTATTAGATCATAACCTACGCAGTTTTGTGAGGTTTTGATACAGGTAAATCTTCTTCACCGCGCCCTAGCACTAATAAACCTTCAAGTTTAATCTAGGGGTCTTAAGTAGACTGGGGTGTAGTGGTATCTATTATTCTTTAATTTATAGTAAGGAGCCCCAAAACCCTATTCTAATTGTTAAGGCCCCTACATTAACCGCCTTAAACCCCTGACCCTCAACCCTCTCACAAGGCACACCCACATGCTCCGCATCAAACATCCAACCCTTTAGCTCGCAAGGAACCCTACTTGGAGGTTCATGGGTAGTTATAAGTAGGGTAATAAGTCCCCTAATATGAGTTAGGATTGCAGTTACCTTATTACTTTTATCTCCACTTGTAACTGCCCATGAACCACCAAGTACAAGATACCCCTAAACCACAGACCTTTAGCCCTCAACTTCAAAGCGCGGACCGTCAATCCTAGAATGTTAGGGTTTAGGGTCTAGGGGTTGAAACCTTAAAAAGAAAGCTAATCTAGGAGCCTGACTAATTAGTAATACTGCTCCTTACAGTTCCTGACTATGAATATTCCTTTGAGCTCTTTTTCCTTATTATACAAAATCCCTAACCCCTAAACCCTAAACCCATAAACCCCTAATCACTAAACCCTAAGTCCCTAAACCCTAAACCCCTAACACTGAACCCTAAACCCTAAACCCCTGAACCCTAGACCCCTAAACCCCAAGCCTGTCAAGGCCCTTGTTTGGAGGTTCATGGGTAGTTATAGTGACGGGTGTAAGTCCACAAATATAGGTTATAACTACAGTTACCTTATTTATAACCCTACTTATAGCTTCCCATACCCCTGCAAGTAATTAATGGGTATTGGGCTCTCTGGGTATTGTCCCCTAAACCCTAAAACCTAAACCCCCCTAAACCC
>CAJNDV010034697.1:58581-68982 GCA_905221635.1 Symbiodinium sp. CCMP2456 | reverse complement strand
GGTTTAAGGTGTAAGGTTTAGGGCTCAGGGTTTTTCGGGTGTTGGTGTGTAGGGGTGAAGGGGCTTTCGGATTTTGGGGTTTTTGGGGCTTTCGGCTTTTGACGTTTCGGGGTTTAGGGCTTTGGGGGCTTTGGGGTTTTGGGGGTTTAGGGGTTTAGGCGTTTTAGGGCTCGGGGTTTAGGTAGCCGTGATAATTAGTTAAGGATTTCTCTTTACTTTAAGGCACATTTCTTGATTATGGGATTTCGGAGCCTCTGGGAAACTACGGGGTAGAATAAGAAAGATGATAATGGTGATGGTTTGTGGGGGTTTCTGCGGCATTCGGTTGTGCGTTGCGTGGGGATGTAGGGTTACCCTAAACCCTACACCCTAAAACCCTAAACTCTAAACCCTAAACCCTAAACGGTGGACCCTGAAACCATAAACCGTAAAACCCTAAACCCTAAACCCTCAAACCCTCCAGCCCTACACCCTAAACCCTAAACCGCAACCCTCAAACCCTAAACCCTAAAACCCCGAACCCTAAACCCTCAAACCCTAAACCCTAAAACCCTAAACCGTAAACCCTCAAACCCTAAACCCTAAAACCCTAAACCCCAAACTCTCAAACCCTAAACCCTAGAACCGTAAACCCCAAACTCTCAAACCCTAAACCCCAAAACCCTAAACCCCAAACTCTCACACCCTAAGCCCCAAAACCCTAAACCCGAAACCCTAAACCCCTAAACCCTAAACTCTCAAACCCTAAACCCTAAAACCCTAAACCCCAAACTCTCAAACCCTTAACCCTAAAACCCTAAACCCCAAACTCTCAAACCCTAACACCCTAAACCCCATACTCTCAAACCCTAAACCCCAACACCCTCAACCCTAAAACCCTAAACCCTAAGGCCCTAAACCCTAAACTCTCAAACCCTAAGCACTAAAAACCCTAAACCCCAAACTCTGAAACCCTAAACGCTAAACCCCTAAACCCCATCTCTCAAACCCTAAACCCTCAAACCCTAAACCCCCAAACTCCCAAACCCTAAAGCCCTAAGCCCTAAACCCTAAAACCCAAACTCTCAAACCCTAAAATCTCAAACCCTAAACCCCCCCAAACTCTCAAACCCTAAAACCCTAAACCCTAAACCGGGCAGGGGTTTTCCAGCCAGTCTTGTGGTCTTAGGAGCTTTGGCTACGCCGTGCACTCTACCTCCCAAAAGCTAAACCCTAAACCCTAGCTGAGGCCTGGGCGGTTTGTAGAAGTTAGAGTCCCCAATGTCCCCAAACCCTAAGCCCTAAACCCTAAACCCTAAACCCTAAACCCTGAACTTTAACCGTTGCTGCGGACCCTAAGCCTCAAACCTGTAACCCTAAGCCCGAAACCCTGGTTCAGGATCGGGTGTTGGGTGAGACGATGAGCTTTGCGCTTTAAGGTTTAGGGGTTGGGGTTTAGGGCTTGCGCGTCTGGTTCGGGGTGTAGGGTCACTTGCGCCCTTTGGGCTTGCTGAAAGTCGTTTCGTCCAGGCGTCTGGCTGACTGCCCCTCAGCTGTAACCCCCCCAACTTTCGCCTTGATTAGCATGGCCCTTGCCCAAAGATGACGCGCAGACATCCGGAAGTGTACCAAGAGACCCTTGAAGCAGGCAGTTGGGAAGGACATGCGGCGCCGGATTCTCACTGGACCGTTGATGGCAAGTTACGTGCCTGGGTGTGCAGTGACTGCGAGGAGTGATTGAATCCCAGGCTAAACGAGTAGATGAACGTTTGGGTGTGACACAAGAAACGGTATGTCTTTGCAGTTATCTGCATGAATGTGATTGAACCTGTGTAGAATTGCATGTATGTATATGATGTTGTATCTGTCTTGATCTCCATACATACACACCTCTCTGTACATAATATGTGGGTATTGGTGTGTCTTTGCATATATATATATGTCCTTTTCTCTGTATGTATATATATATATATAACTGTACATACACATGCATATCTATGTGTATGTATGTATGCATGCATGCATGCATGCATGCATGCATGCATGCATGTATGTATGTATGTATGTATGTATGTATGTATGTATGTATGTATGTATGTGCGAATCCTTCAGTACTGTTTTACTTCACAGCCCAAGTCAATATCTCCAGTCCGGAGGCGTAGGTCGAGCGCAAAAGGACAGGACAAAGGGGCCCGACAGGAGTAGAACATCTAAATCATCAACCCTACCGCTTCAGGTGGAATTTTGTGCCAGAGTTTGGGCTTAGGATCTGGGGTTATGATCGTTCAACATCTTCCGACTTGTTTTAGTTTCTCCGGTTGAAGACCTCCAGCCTCGGGGGCATTCTGTTTTGCGCTCGGTACCTTTGGTCTAAAACCAAGCTAAAGCTAAACCCCAAACCCTAAACCCTAAACCCTAAACCCTAAACCCTAAACCCTAAACCCTAAACCCTAAACCCTAAACCCTACACCCTAAACCGGCTAACCCCAAAGCAAACCCCACACCCCGCATCTGAATTCCGCTTAATGAACTGATTGTCCGAATCTGACGCCCTGGAGCACCCAACAGCCCTCACGCAGGGTTTAGGGTTTAGGGTTTAGGGTTTAGGGTTTAGGGTTTAGGATGGTTCTGCCGGCGGGGCGCAACCATATCTGGGCAATTTGTGATAAGTTTCGGTTCTTGTAGCTGTTTTGGCAGCCAGAGTTTTACTGCCTGAACCCTAAACCCTACTGATCGAGTTATTCAGGCGTCTTTTGTAGAGGGCCCCTTGAAGGCACCAGGAGCATCAAACCCGTGGGGTCCCAGAACTCCGCCATAGTTAGAATAGGGTTTGGGGTGCATTGTACTAGAATCATAACAAGGAACCCCCGAAATCCGATGCTAATTATTCTGGCCCAAACCCTAAACCCTAAACCCTAAACCCTAAACCCTAAATCCTAAACCCGAAACCCTAAACCCGAAACCCTAAACTCCAAATCCTACATTAATGTAAGGAATAGAAGCCTTAAGTCATGGTGAGCATCCCTCGGTCTGCCAAAGCCTAGCCTTAAACCCTACGCCCTAAACCCAAAAACCTCGAGCCCTGACGCCTAATTAAGCCGTGTAAGGTACTAAGGGGTAAAGATCCCTCACTCAGCCCTGAGCCCTTAAGGTATTTTAGGGTTGTGGGAGCTTTTTGGGGTAGTCACGGCTGTCTGTGAGGTGGCGCACGTCTATGCCGCCAGCCACCAGTGGTACCGCATTGTCGGTCTCATGGGCGAGCTGTGCCCCGAGAATTATATAAGGGTTTAGGGTTTAGCAAGTTTGGAGAGGGGCAGAAGCTTTGTTTTCTAGGCGGCGCAGGGTTGTGTGGAGACTTATGGGTCTAGGTTTCTGGCTGGTTTGACGTGGGAGTCTCAGGCAGTAGTAGCTGGTTTTTTGTATGAGTGAGTTTGCCGATGGCCATGCTTGTTTGGCGGGGTCAACTCCGGCAAGCTTGCGATCTGAAATGGTCTAAAGTTGTCCAGCCAAACCTAAGAGTTAGAGCCAGGACTGAGTCAGGAATTTCGCTTTCGTGGACTTTCGAGGTTGGGCGCGACTTTGATGGCTAATGTTGGGGCCTCAACAACTACCTACATTCTTTTGGGGGTTCCTTACTATAACTCTTGTTTCACATATGCCCCAAACCCTACTCTAGTTATTAAGGCCCCTACTTTGGGAACCCGGATCCCGGTCTTCGTTCGTGCCTCGTGTTCCGACCCAGCCATCGCCCCATTTCTCAAGAGTCCGGCGGCTGAAGCAGTGTTTCGGAGGAGTTCCCTCATGGTTTCCTCCAAACCCAAAACCTTAGATCCTAACACCCTCAAGCCCCAGCTCCTGAAACTTGTTCCCGGGCCATTTTTCGGGTAGTTCTCTAGATTAGGTCCAATATAGTGCGGCACCCTTAAGAAGGACCCTAAAATTGAGAACTACCCTTTTCCTTGAGGCGCTCGGCGGTGTCCGTGTCTCAGGATGCCCTCGCCGGCGCGGCCTTGTCTGCCTCGGCTCGCATGGGGTCAGCGGAGAAGGCCGCTTCGAGGGGCTGTTTTGGGGGGGGGGGTTAGGGTTGGAGGGCTCCTGGGCTTTTGGGGTTTAGGGTTTGGGGTTGGGATTCGGGTTCTCGGGATTCCAGGGTTAGGGAGTTGGGATTGAGGGTTCTGGGGGTTTTTAGGGCGCTAAGGATTCAGGCCTGCGGGATTGGGGCAGCAGTGGCGATGCAGGCGGTTGTTCCTGCACCACTACCATCAGCCACCAGCTTCATGATGCTGTATCTGGTCCAAGCCAAAACCCTAGACCCTTTATGAATTTATCCTCAAGACCAGACCAAAAACCCTATTAAGCCCCAAGCCCTCATGTCCTGTATCGTCTTCAAACTCTGCCTGGCACCGTGCGAGAGTGCTCGTCAAAAAACACCAAGGCCTAGACCCTAAATCCCTAAATTCTAACCCACGGCTGACGCCTCGAGTCCCCTGCCATTGCCTTATAATCCTCGATTGCTGTGGACAGCACCAATAGTACTAGTAGTAGTAGTAGTAGTAGTAGTAGTAGTGGTGGTAGTAGTAGTAGTAGTAGTCGCAGCAGCAATGACAACAATGATGATAACAATAGCATTACTAACACTAGTAGTATTGCTAATAATACTTATAAAAATAGCAAAAATATCAATATGAATGGTACTAACAGTATTCGGAATATTCACGCACCCCGTATCACCAATAACAGTAAGTAATACGCATACTGCAAAACGTTTTCCTATATTAAAAGAGTCTTCATATTTCCACCAATATAAGTAATCACAACATATTGTACGAGTATTCATACTACTAATAATGTTGGCGAGCCAGGTGTGTGACAAAAAATAATGTTAATACTGTGTAAAACACTAATAAGAATACGAATAATATTAACAGTGCGAATACGGCTACTAATATTGACAATGTTAGTAACGTAGTAACACAAATAGGACCAATAGCATTATCGATACAAACAGTTCTACAGTACTATTAATACTAATACTACTGATAATACCAACAATACCAATAACAACAATACCAATAACAGCATTTCTAATATTACTATTAATAATGCTAGTAGTGATTGTAATGATAGTTATAACAATAGCAGAGCCGGTGCTACCTTCAGAGCCAGTGCTGTCTTCAGCAGCCGAAGGCTCGCGACTTCCTGGCGCTAGTGCGAAGGCGGCAGCTGCGGCTGTCCTCCGAATCACTCAGTGACCCAACATCATACTGCGACGGGTTTTTTTCGGGTTTAAAAGTTTAGGGTTTGGGGTGGGGGGTTTTGTCTTCTTGGGCGCTTGGTGTTTCGCCAGAGGCCTGGATGCAACAAAATGGGCTTAGTGTTGAGTTGTCTGCCGACTGTCAGTGGGTTCGGATGGTCGAAATGGTGGACCTGCTCTGCTCCCTATTGAAAGTCATAAGGACAATGTGACCCAAACTGTTCTCCAGACCCGGAGCCAGAGACCCTCGTATGAATGATGTGAAGCATAAGTTCTTTGTTCCCCGAAAGGATTTGGATTCTGCAAGCTCTCTGGGAACCCTTTGTTGAACCAAGACCCCCTGGTTAGCGACTAGACACCAACCGTGAAATCCCACGAACACTTAGACCCAGAAGCCCGATGAACCTCAACCCTAAACCCCAGAAGAGCCGTTACAAACGCCAAACCCCACACATGCTCTGTAAGGGACCCTGACAGGGCCCTGAAAGAACTGAAAAAAACTTTAAAACACGAAACCCTAATCTGTGTCGAGCCCTGCAGGACCCTTAAGTAGGACTCTTATACAAGCCTCATTAAAGCCTTTAAAGGTTCCCCTCCAGAACCCTAATAGGGCTCCTTCAAGGGTTCCTTCAGGGCTCTTTTCAGGGTTCCTTTAAAGTTTCCTCTTTGTATAGGAGCCCTCACCCTAAATCCTAAACCCTAAACCCTAGACGGAGGTTACGCCATCCACGCTTGCGCGAGCCCGGCCCAGTGGCGAAGGTCCTTGAGATTCTGGAGCGACCTCCGAAGTGTAGGCGGGCTTCTGGGATTACTGTTTCAGGGTTTGGACTATTGTTGTACTATTCGCAGTGCTATTTCACGGTTCGGACTAGTATCTTAGGGTTCAGATTCAGAATGTACACGGGACCCAAAACAGAACATGAACGGATCCCTACGGTTCGGCATTCTACTTTGGGATTTTGACTACTGTTTTAGGGCTCGGACTTTATTTCAGGGTTCGGAGCATTTGGACTCCCTTTTGGATTCAGGTTCGGACTATTCTTTAGGATTCGGACTATGACTTCAGCCTTGGGACAACTGGTTTAGGATTGGGCCTGCTATGTTGGGCTTCGGACTATTTTTCAGGAATATCGGACTATTATTTTCGGGTTCGGTCTACTACTTTAGGATTCGGACGACCATTTTAGGGTTCGGGCTGCTATTTTAGGGTTCGGGCTATTATTTTCGGGTCCGGACTATGTTTTAGGATTCGGACTACTATTTTCGGGCTCGGACTACTATTTTGGGGTTCGGGCTATTGTTTCAGGGTTCGGACTAATTATTGTGTTAGGATTCGGACTATTATTTTAGGGTTCGGGCTATTATTTTACGTTTCGAGCTACTAATTCAGGGTTCGGACTATTAATTTAGGGTTCGGACTTTTCTTTGGATTTGGACTACTATTCAGGATTCGGACTGTTTTGAGGTTCGGATTATTTTTTGGAGGATTCGGACTATTATTATTATTATAGGGTGCAGAGTACTATTTAGGATTCGGACTGCTTATTTTAGCGCTCGGACTATATGTTTAGGGTCATAGGGTTCGGACTACTATTTCAGGATTCGGACTGCTATTTTCGGGTTCGGACTCGGGCTGTCTGCTCGAAACCCCGAAATCCATTGTTCAGGTTTTAGGGTTGGGTTTGGGGTGTTGGGGTTGGGTTTGGGTTTAGGTCTTCAGGGTGTAGGGCTTTAGGTGCTGTTCAGGGAGCTCCCACTTCAAACCTGCACCGGAGGACTCAAAGAAGATGCGGACGTCGTGAGCAACGTGCGGCTGATCTGCACACTGCTTGACCCAGCATACGGGTCTCAGAAACACTAGCCTGCCATACCAGTCCTTCAAAGTTAGCGCGCCCTGTAAGGAATCCGTTCTTGTCGCCAGTGCCTACTACAACGTTTCAGCCAAGCGCAGATAGTCTTCCTTCGTATTCCTTCATGTGCGCACTACTCCATTATAAGAAACTTTCGGCCCTTAGCACTGCAGGGGTAAGGGTTCAGGGTCCAAAGAAGTGATTTTCGGAGCTCCGGGGTCTCGGTTTTCATCATGCAATCCTGGCTCCGGGGGTTGTCTTCTAACCTTCACTTGGAGGACATGCGGAAAATTCGGACAGACTGTGTAGCATTTCAACCTTGCTATTTTCATGTGCCGTTTTCTGGGAAGACTGAGTACTGTAGACATATCTAATGCCTTATATGCAAGCAGCCAGCGAATTGAAGCATAGAGTACCCACTCCCGAAGACCAAGACCTCGTCCAAACTTTACAATACAAAACTCTATAGGGGTCGTTTTCTGTGATGAAGGGGGTCACTTACTTTGAATACCTCTTATACCTTAGACCCGAAAGCCCTTTAGTACCCTAACCTTCAACAGTGCATCAAAAAGACTGTCCTATGGCCTCGTTGAAGCCAAGCTACCGCCGAGGCTGTTTGCGTACGTGCGCTCCTCCCAGCGTCTCTGGGCCGCCGCTGTGCAGGCGTTCTCAGGCACGGGGGTGGGTCTGTTTGGGGAGTCTAGCGGCCGATTCGAGGCTGCGTGATTGAGCGGCAATGTGCGGCCATGTGCCCCTGTCTTCAAGCACCCTCGGCCCTAAACCCTAAACCCTAAACCCTGAACCCTAAACTCTGAAGCTCTAACCTCATCTCCAAGACAAGGGAGGCTATCGCAACTCACAACTCATTTGCGCTCTCAGCCCGTTGCTCCGAAGACCTGAGCGAACTGCAAAGCTCTTCTTCCAGTGACGTCCACGAAGTCGGACAATCACGGTCCGGAGGAAAACCGGCACGAAGTATGCGCTTGCCAGAATTAGATTTTTTGGGTGTGCTGTACCACTTGTCTCATCATCACGATGATGATGATACAGACGATTGGCGGTGTTACTCGTTGTCTGACTTTTGTTTTCATGAACTTTTCAGGCGTCCTGTCGCATCTTCTGTAGTCTAGAGCGTAGAGGATATGCTACAGACAGAGGATATGCTACAGACTTCGCAAGGTCAGCGGAGTGCTGTGTTGGGTGTTTTGTGTGTTTTCGGGGGGCAGCGGCGGCGGAATTGGACCTGATCCTAAGGCTAGGCTTTGGGTCTTGGTGGTGAGGTTGCCATGGTCAGGGTTGAGGATTTAATGGTCATAATGTTATAGCATGGAAGCTTGAATAATTACAAATACTACTTGTTAGGATTTCAGAATATAACGGTACTAACTATTCATGCGGGAGCCAAAATTCTATATACCTACCATGGCCCTAGACCTAAGCTCCCGGAGTAAGTCTGAGCTCGGTTATCTTCGGATGCAACACGCGGTTTTCCAAAGACCTGATATAGGGTTGAGGGTTTAGGGTTTCTTCAGAAGGGGTGAGGATTGCATAGGCGAAGGCCGGCACCTCAGTCCGTGCTGAAAAGGTTTTCTGGTGTCTCATCCGTGGTATGCCAGTAAACCCCGAAATCCCACTCTTCAGGGCCACAAAGAAGCACCAAACCCTAAGATTCCTGCTGGCACCTCGACTTCAGGCATGCGCTGCGCCAACATTCGGCCTACTGTGGTGGCTCAGCAAAAGGAATTTCTGGTTGTTTCCGAGATGCCTCTAAACGCCAAACCCTGAACCCTAAACCCTGAACCCTAAACCCTAACCCTAAACCCTGAACCCTACACCCTAAGCCCATGCCTTGAACCCGAAACATCCCACTCCCCAAGTTTTAGGGTTTACGCATTAACCTCATATCCCTGCTGGAGGTGCTCCAACGTCCCCGGATCGTCAGAATTGGGTAGGGTTTAGAGTTATATCACAGTTATCTATAGCCGATTATCGGTAGGTTATAGTCATATCATAGGTATATCATAGTTATATCATAGATATACTGGAGTCACATTGTAGTCATGTTATAATCATATTATAGGTTTTTTTATAGTTATATTCCAGTCACATTACAGCTACAATATATCAACCCCCAAGGCCCTAAACCCTAAACCCTAAACAAGAGGATCGCCGCAACAACATTCCAAGACTACTCAGAGCAAGAGTGAAGATCACTAGCACGCCAAGTGCAGGCAAAGAACACCCCAGGATTTGTCTAAGCACCAGTGCTGTTTTGCCAGTTTTTGGCCACACAGACTGTATGTTTCAGAGACTTTCAAAGCTGGGTGTGCATCGTGCGATGTTTCTGCAAGCTGCGTTTGATCTTCGGGGCGAGATCCTGGCATGTTCCTGTTTGCAAGGCGAAGGGGTCCTAAACCCTACACCCTAAACCCTAAACCCTGAACCGAGGAGAGTTTGCATGCTTTGGATTGCAGCTCGAAGCCCGAAGCCCGAACCCCAAGCCCTACGCCTTAAGCCGCAAGCCTTAAGCCATAAACTTCGAGCTGTCAAGCCCCAAACCACAAGCCCTAAACCCTGAACCCTAAACCCTAAACCCTAATACAGAGCCCAAGGTTTGGCTCACCCATTTGGCCGGCACCTTCGCGCGCAGCGTGCGCTGGGCCGAGGTGCCGGGGTCTTCGGTACCAAGTAGGGTTTAGGGTTTAGGGTTTAGGGTTTAGTATGAGTTCGTGTTTCTACGGGTTAGGGGGGCTTTCGAGTGAGTGCTTCTACGGGTTAGGGTTTGGGGTTGAAGGGTTAGGGTTTCAGTTTTTATATTTTTAGTTTTTCTCTCGCTCTCTCTCTCTCTCTTTCTCTCCTTCTCTCTTTGTAACTGATTGGAATATAGACTTAGAAGTACTGTGCAAACGGCGTTGAGTCCCGAATACGTGGGCCAGCGCTTTCAGGGCTCTTGCAACTTGCAGAAGCAGCACCCCAACTCGAAGATGTAGTCTAAACAATTTCGACCCGAGACTGCTGATCTTAAAGTCTTTCTACACCGGTTCCGAACACATTGGATGCACTTGATTCCCTAAGCCTCTGCGCCGAGCCCCGCCATGCAGGAGGCAAAGCAAACCCACAACATAAACCCACCTAAACCGTAAACCCTAAACCCTAAACCCTAAACCGTACACCCTAAATCAAAAGACCAGAGACACTACACCCTAAACCCTAAACAGAAACCCGTCCGGGCCTCTAAGCCCTGAGCTGCACAGAGGCCTTGACGAGCAGCTTCGGGTGCCTGACACACGGGAGCCTCGCTTAGGGTTTAGGGTTTAG
>CAJNDV010034697.1:34431-55903 GCA_905221635.1 Symbiodinium sp. CCMP2456 | reverse complement strand
TTAGGGTTTAGGGTTTAGGGTGAAAGGTCATCTTGTTCAACATAGTTTCAGTTGCCGTTGATCGGCGGATGCGAAAGCTGGCTCCGCAGTAAAGCTGCTAGGGCTGCTTGCTCCAACTCCGGGCGAAGTGGGAAGCCTGTTGCAAAAAGGGTTTAGGGTTTCGGGAAAAACTCTAAACCATAAACAGCATAAGTATGAAACTGACTTCGCGTAGATCGGTGGTGGTGGTGAGTAGAACAGCAGTTGTAGCAGCTGCAAAAGCAGCAGCAGGAAAGCAGCCAGAAGAACTCGCGGGTTTATCGGTCGCATCCTAGAGCACGTAGCTTCCGAAGGCTTTCTAAAGACCAACGAATCTCAAACTCCAAAGTACAAGACAAGTCGCCTGTATCTCAGAGATTCCAAATATCATGTGATTAAGGAGAGTAACATTAAGTAACCTTCAGGGCCCATGTTCCTAAAGTATATACTAATCTACTTTGACAGTCCAGCACATACGTGAACTCTGCGAAGCCCTGTTATGCTGTATCACTGTAATTGCAGGAGGCCGGGATCTTCGATGACGTGCGTGCCGTGCCATTTGGCTGTGTGTTTCAGGCTTCGTGGGAAGTTACATGCTCTGGCCTAAACTGGCTTAAACCTCAAACCGGACACCCTAAACCCTAAACTTGCCCTAAACCCTAAACCCCAAGCCCCTAAACCCTAAACGAGAACCGTGAATCTTTCCCAGCCACCCTGAAGCTCCAAGGCCTGAAGCAGGTCTGCAGTTTGGGGTCGCGCTTTGTTTTTTTGTTGAAGGGGGGAGGTTTAGGTTTTAGGGTTTAGGTTTTAGCTTGAAGATTCGTAGGGGGTTGTGGGCTTGAGGTTTAGGTGTTTTAGGCCTTGACAACCTGTCACAAGCTGCATGAAGTCCTAACGTGTGGAAGAAGGCTGTCGAACACCGGCTGCGGCCAAATCCCAAAGCCAAAAACACAAACCCTCACACCGCCCCAAACACCGAAACCCCAGGACCACAAAGCCTCAAATCCTGTGGGTGTTGCCGAGAGGGTTTAGCCAGGATTACATCTCTTACAGTCCCACGGCCCCCTGCAACCCCGAAACCCTAACCTTCGAGTGTGAGTGCCGAAACTGTAAGACCTAAACCCGGAACCCCGAAACCCTAAACCCTAAACCCTAAACCCCTAAACCCCAAACCCCTAAACCCCTAAACCCGGAACCCCGAAACCCCCAGATCCCGGCCCTGCGCAACTGAGGAACATTGCCTTGGCAGCGCTGGCGGCCGGGGGCCGTGGGCTCCTAGCGTCGACGTTGTGCCTGGGCCTGTGGAGCGTGGTCAGGTAGGGTTTAGGGTTTAGGGTTGAGTGGTCGTCTGTGGCAGGTTTGATATTGCGTAAGGCTTTGACAGGGCTTGTACGAAGATTCTTACGGTGGCTTGATCTTGTTGGAGACAAGGGTGCTGTGAATTTCTAAGTGGAGTTGCTGTTTTTAAGCTTTTTGTCAAGGTTTCGGAACTCAGGGTTCACGGTGTCGATCGGCTTGGGGTTCCGGGTTTAGGGGTTGGTTTGGGGTTTTGTCGGGTTTAGGGGTTGGTTTGGGGTTTTGTTTTTTAAATTCATTTTTTGGTAGAGTATTGCGCCGGTATGCGCCTATCGTCGCATCCTGGTGTTGATCATGGGGCTCGGGGCCGCAATTGAGAGCCAAAAAGAAGACCAAGGTATGGGGTTCCTTACCAGAAGCTGCAAGTTATTAGAGCGACGTCTTGGTTTTGGCGGATCCGAGAAGGGGCCTTTTACTAAGGAAGCTACTTGTACTTCAACGCATGGTGAGGATCCTCCAAAATCATAGTTGTACTACTAATCTAAATCAGTAACCTCCCTATAGGGGTGTTTCGGAACCCCCCCCCCACCCCCAATTTTTACAGAGCCTTTGACTGAAACGAGGTTTCGGCAGGCGCAGCGCAAAGGAGCGGAGTTGGACGTCTTCACGGGGGCTACGCTAACAAAGGCATGGGACAGAAGCCGCCAGGACAGAAAATTTTCTGCGGCAGCTTAGGTTTTTTTGGTTTAGGGTTTGAGGTTTAGGGTTCAGGGTTTAGGGTACTGCTACTTTGACGCTGAGCCTGTCGGAATGCCGTTATGTCGGAGTTTCCGCTGCGGGCCTTGCATACGGGTGCTTGCTTTTGGTGGACGTGGCCGGTGTGGCTTTCTGCAGGGCACAGAATCACTTGGGTCTGCGAGGCTTGGCTTGTGGAGGTCCACTACCGGGACCCTTTTTTGAAGGTGCGGTTTTCTGGGATAGTTTTGCAAAAGCAACAGACAACAAGCACAACGATGCTTAAGCTTCTCAAGAAGAACCCCAATACCAAACGCCTTTAACTCCATGTTCTCAAACCCTTACCCCTGAACTAGACATCTAGCAGTGCACCGAAGCCCTGAACCTGAAACCCTAAACCATGTTTACCTTGTGCAAGCGTGGGAGTCGAAACCGTAATCGCTAATCTCCGCTATCCCCTACTACCCTACCCCTCATGGATAGGTCACTGAACCCGTGAGTAGAGAAACCCTACCCTACACCCCGAACTCCGAACCCTAAACCCCAAGCCCTGAAACCAAAACCTCCAAACCCTAAATCCTGAACCCCACCCCTAAACCCCCAACCCTGAACCCCAAACCCCAAATCCTAGACCCCAGACCAAACCCTAGACCCGAAGCCCTAAACCCTAAACCCTAAACCCTAAACCCTAAACCCTGAAAGCGTAAGGCAGCCAGTGGGATCACGCCTTGGCGCAGCTCATGGCTCTGGACCAGGATGGCTCCTCGGGCTCCGGTCCGTAGTACAATCTAATGTGGGAGTTTCCGAAAATAAGGGTACCTTCTTTTGGGGTTTAGGGTTTAGGGTTTAGGGTTTAGGGTTTAGAGTACCTTCTTTTGGGGTCCTTATAATAAGGATCCTACTATTTAGAGTACCAAATTAGGGTCCCTATTTTCGGAAACCCCCATATGATTACTACCACCATTGCTGAAGTATAGTAGTAATAAATTAAGAAGGTTAAGTATACTTATAAACTCAGAACCACGATTATAACAATATTCGTAGGCAAAGATACTGGGCCCGCGGCGGCCTCGTTGGGGGAGGGGGAGGGTGGGCGGCAAGGTATGCCTAAAACACCAGATTTGTTGCGACCCCCCCAAACATCTTTACCCTAAGCCCCTAAGCCCTAACCCCCTAAGCCTTAAATCCCCAGGCTCAAAAGCCTAACCCCTAAAGCCCCCTAAAAGCTCAGGCTTTGACATGAATAAGCAATAGACTGAGAGCAATAAGATTAATAGTAATACTGAGAAAATGAGAATAACAATATATTATCATTACCAATCTCGTTGTTGTTTGTCTGCTTTCCTATTCTTCTTATTATTGTTATTATCGTAATAATATATCATGATATTGATCTGGACCATGATGACGATGATAATGGTTGTGGTGATGATGCTGATAATGATAGTCATGCATGATAGTGACGGTCACAATGGTAGTGATGATAATGACTCTAATGTTTGTCATCTTCCTAAACCCCTAGACCCTTAACCCCAACCCCTAAACCCTAAACAAAAAACCCTAAAGCCTAAACCCTAAACCCTATTTCTGCATTCCACAACTCTCAACTGGTCACACCGACTGCGCACATATGGATCCTCGCCTGGCTTGTCCGAGTTGTGAGAGTGTAAACCCTATTCCTGAGCAGCCCAGGCTTCGATCGAAGTCCCGTGGCCTTTAGCAGCGGCGCGAGCTCCTGCCGTCGAGCCGTCGTCTGGGATCGGTCGATCGTCCTCCTGCAGGTGGGGGTGTTAGGGTTAAGGGTTTAGGGTTTAGAGTTTAGGGTTTAGGATTTAGGGGTTAGGGATTAGGGTTTAGGGTTTAGGGTTTAGGGGTTAGGGTGGGCAGTTTAGGGGCTTGGAGCTTGAGGTTTTGGGGCTGTGGGGTTTTGGGACTCAGGGTCTTTTGGTTGGGGTCTTGGTGGCTTTGAGGGCCAGGTGTATGATTGAGGGCTTTGGGTGTAGGGCTCAGAGCTTAGATTTTGAGGTTAATGTGCGGCTCTAACGTTTGAGAGTTTAGGGTTTAGGGCTTGGGGCCTTGCGTTTAACAAAGTTTCAGGCGCAGTTGACGTAGTTGAATGCAAGCCCGCTGCACTAGTGGGCTGGCTTGGGGTTTGTGGCTTGGCTTCATTCAAGCAGTCAGTCTCTTGAAGCCTTGCTAGATAGCAGTACAGTACTGCTTGCTGGGAGTCTCTAATTCTAATGATATGGGGATTTCCGAAAATAGGGGACCCTAATATAGTACCCTAAATGGTAGGATCCTTATTACAAGGACCCCAAAATACGGTACCCCTTATTTTCGGAAACTCCCATATGTCACTCAAATGCCATTCCTGAGGTGCTGATCTGACGATGCATTTTCCTGTAGGGGGTTGGAGCTTTTCGCTACAATACATGCACCTTGAAAGCCTTCAGCCCCAAACTCCAAGCTAGGGCCGTTAATCCCAACATGAAGTGCTCGTGAATATCCGGATCAAAGGGCCGGGGTAGATCGAAAGACTTGCTGATACTATCCCTCAGGGTTCCCAGGTATGCTATAGCACAAGCCGCCCCAAATCCAAATTCTTACTGGTAGTGCCTGTTGATAAACGCAGATAAGAACCATTCAGAAGCCTGTAGCAGCCCTATAAAACCGCATGCAAACCATGCAAAAAATCGTTCAGGCCCCTGCCCGTAGCTTGTTTCCTGCAGTGCAATGCAGTCAGCTAGGTGGGTGGGGAAGAAACCTTAAGCCCTAAACCCGAAACTCTACCCAAACCTTAAACCCTACATGGGTAGTTCTCTGAATTAGGGTCCCTTTTCATTTTGGTGCCACAAGTAGTACGGCGCCCTTATACAAAGGACCCCAACAGAATCTAGAGAACTGCCCATCTAAAGCCCTCATACTGCCCTGATAGAACCCCTATAGAAGCTCTTATAGATCCGTTTAAGGAACCCACACGAGGACCACTCCACCTACGCCCTTGAGCCTCACATCTCTACACACTGCGTCTCGATCCTGGCCGCCGGCCGTGGACGGGCGCCTTTGGTTCGTTTAACAACCCTAAACCCTAAACCCTAAACTTCTAACCCCTAAACCTCTAACCCCTAAACCCTAAACCCCTAAACCTTAAGCCCTAAACCGTACTTAAGGCTTCCCGTAAGGGCCTCTGTTGCATCCCCCTACGGGCGGCCTTAAGGGCTCCTTTTCCAGGGTCCCGCTAGAGGGTTCGCATGGGATTCTAGAAGGGTTTTGGGCGTGTCTAGAAGGGCTTTGGGTTGAGGGGTTTGGGATTTGGGTTCTAGGGCTTGGCGATTGAGGATCGGGGGGAGAAGGAGGGGCTTTCGGGTTAAGGGTTTAGGTTCCAGCGTTTTAGGGTTCGGGGTTTAGACGGTTTGGGGTTATATCAGGCATCTAGACCCAGTTGCCACACCACAGTGCTAGCACCCCGCAGTGTTTATGTTAAGTGTACGCTTCAAATCTAGCCTCTAGCTTCCTAGATTGCGCTATTTCGAGCCTTGCTGAGGGTTTCGCCGGGTGATGAGGTGTCACAAGCCAACTCACTGACCGTCCGCGGTTGAACATTTAGAGTCTTATGTTTTGAAGTTTGGTTGAAGCTTGAGGATTCCGAACCCTAAACCCTAAACCCTAATCCCTAAACCTTAAACCCTAAACCTTAAAATCGGTTTCATGTTGCTGCTTCTTCCTTCCTCGCCCTGGCAGTTGCATAGCAGGGCTTCTGCTTTCGCTTTCGGCTGCAGGGTCGAAGCTGGAGGGTTCGTTCCCTGAGCCCAAAACTAAGCCTCTAAACCCTAAACACTAAATCCTAAATCCTAAATCCTAAATCCTAAACCCTAAGCCCTAAATCCTACACGGCAAACCCGAAGATTTCAAAGCCTTTCTTTGGGGTCCGGCACGGCTCGTTTCAGAGCGGCAGGCGTGGACGAGTGCCCTGTCGCTCATCAAGGAGATGGCGGAGGTCTGCATCACATAGAAGACTGTGGGGTTTAGGGTGTAGGGTTTAGGGTTTAGGGTTTAGGGTTTAGGGTATAGGGCAGGGCTTTGGGTAGACGGGTTCCTATAAGGCCTGTAAGGTTTGCGGGTTGCCCTTTAAGGGTCACGGCAGGGGTTCACTGTAGGTTGATTTCCAAGGGAGTCTATAATGGTTACTATAAAAGTGGTAACAAGGGGTTACTGTAAGGGTTTATTATACGGACAAGAGTGAGAAGTGCAAGCCATGAGCTATAGTATGAGGGGCTCAAATGGTTATCAATTACTATTCCTTAAGGTCTTAATATACAACCCTAAACCCTACACCCTAAATCAAACATCCTATTCTGCATCACTGAGCCTTATGGGGTCCTGAAGGATTCACCACCGGTGCTTAGTTCAGATGTCCGCAGCGGCCAAACCGCCCCTAAACCCTAAACCCTAAACCCCAAACCACAAACCAAATGTGAACCCTCCACAACTTTATGTTTTCGTCGACTTGTTGTTTCCGACAGGCACGGCTGGAGCCGGATGACCTGCTGTACCAGGCTGGTTGTGGTTTGGGGTTTAGAGTGTATTCTTTTGGCAGGTAGAGTGTCAGGGTTTTTGCTTTCCGGATGTACCGAGTTGCAGTGCTACAGTATTCAAGGATGCAGGGTTTCCCGCAGTAGAAACTATTCCTAGCTTTTCTACGCATCTTCATAAACATTGTACCGTAGCATGAACTGCACATTATGCTATCCTGTAATGTCAACCTTCATCTACGCTACGTTTCGTGCTGCGTTCTACTATACAAGATTATGCCGTACCATGTTGTCTTGGCATGCCAATCTTCGGGAAAAATCCGGTCGTCCCTGAAATTCCGGCCCCGACACCGGGGCACTGCAACGCAGATGCAAGCATGACCCGAATCATCTATGAAAGCCGGCCCAGGACTCCTAAAAGACCTCGAACCCTGAGGTCCTCAAGTCGTCCGGCTGTGTCCGAGTTGCGAGAGCGTAGACCGTGAGGACCTGCCACCGATCTACTCGCCCCTCATGCCGACTCCCGGCATCGTTTCGGGACCCTTGGCCCTCGCGCGGTCAGGGAAAAGCGGGGCATTGGGCATTTCTGAACTTTCTGAACGAAAGACTCCAAACCCTAAACCCTAAACCCTAAACCCTAAACCCTAAACCCTAAAGGCTTTTATGTGAGAGTAGCCCGGAAGGCGCATGGACACAGAGACCTCGTTTGACGGAGTCCGAGTTGCGAGAGCGTAAAGGCTAAAGCCGAAACCCGAGTGTCCAGTTTAGCGCTTTGAGGGTTCTTTAGGCCATGTTCCCGATATTGCCCAGCTCCCACAGTTCCAAGCCGCCCGAAGGGATTCGATAGGACGATACTGGTACAAATTTACATTCGTAATTTGAACATATCCTCTTGACAATGCTACTAGGATACACCAGGGTTTAGGGTTTAGGGCTACTATGATACACCCCAACGCTGTCTCCGTTCCAAGGGCTTGCAGAAGGCTCTTCAACATGGTTTGCTTTCAGGGGCTTCTTTGCCAGCAAGGCTTGTCGCCCTAAGCCCTAAACCCTAAACCCTAAACCCTAAACCCTAAACGTGGATTCAGGGTTTCGTCGTAGGCTTTCCTCCTGAAGTTGCTGCGGAAAAAAATGGCTTAACTCAGTAGCCAGAAGCCCATGGACCCTTCACAGTCATTTTCAATCTTCTGGGGCCATGAGCCCTAAACCCTAACCCCTAGACCCAAAACCCTTAAATCCTAAACCCTTGAACCCCAAACCCTGAACCCTACATGCTTAAACCCTAAACCCTGGTGAAACCCAGAGACCGCAAGAAATCCAGACCCTCGAGCCCCACTAAACCCAGGAACCCCGGGGAGCCCTTGACCCTAAAAACCCTCCCGAGGCCCTAGGGTTTCCGGGGTTTAGGGTTTAGGGTTCAGGGTTTAGGGTTCAAGGGTTTAGGGCTTAAGGGTTTAGGATGTAAAGGTTGAGATCTGACAAGGCCGTTGCAAAACAGGGTTGAAGCTTCAAGGGTTTCGGGTTTAAGGGTTTAGGGGTGAGGGCTGCGTAGGCGCTGGCCGGCACCTCAGTCCGTGCTGAAAAGGGTTTAGGGGTTTGATCGGTCCCAGAGGGGTTTGCTCTTCAGGGCGTAGGGTTCTATGTGACACCAGCCGCAGCTGCAAGCTTCGACTTTGGCCAGAACCGGGCCAATACCTTCATTAATGGGGCATAAACTATTACAAATATTTTTTTGGGATTCCTTATTATAAAAGTTTTTTTTTATAATGGGCCCCCCAAACCCTATTCTAATTATGAATTTCCCTACATTACACCCTTGCCCACTACTGCACCCCAGCACCTGCTTTCCACCCAAACTTCTAAACTCCAGGCCCTGTACCCTAGCTGTACGCTCAAGGCCAAGAGAGGTCGGAATATTTAGCACACATGTCCAGGTTGCCCTAAAACACATGTCGTTTGGAAATTCCACAAAACGCTGTAGTCACTTAGGCTTCTATATTAGGCTGTAGGTCTAGGTCAGCAACGGAATACAGCTTTCTACCCTCGGGATGGACGGCCCTGACAATCAGTTTTCTATATTACGATCATCAAAGATCTTTACGTTTATCACCCTTTCAACTCCTCGCCAAAAGCTGCGAGGTTACAAGCACTCCGGCGGTCCACGCCAGCCCAGTAGCCCTGAGCAAAATCCCAAATTCTGAAAGACCCAAGCTCTAAACCCTAAGCCCTGCCCGACAGGTTCCCTAGTTACAATACACCTATAGACCGTTGTCCAAAATACCCTAAACCCTAAACCCTAAAACCGAACAGCCCTAACAAAAGCAATGCTGTCTTGGAGCGCCCGGCGCATCTGCCGAGTGCGGCCCGTGTGCCTCGGGCGGCGGTGCCTCTCGGCGGGTGATGGGCCACAGGCGGGCCGGTGATGCCTTGAATCTTCTTTCCATTGCTACTCTTTCAGGGTAATTTTCACCGGAAGGGTTACGTATGTATGTATATCTATATACCTTATAGTGAACACCCTATAGAATACCACCTAACCCGACAAAGTCTTGCGACAAGATGGAAGCTGGGTGTTGTTGGGCGGTGCGGCTTGCAGGCTGTAGCATACTCGGTTGCAAGGCAGACCAGGCTTTTCCTTAGGAAGCTAACCCCGCCAAATACCTTCAGCCGTAAAGCACAAACCACAAAAGTCGGAAATGCGGTTGCAAATGCAGAGCACTTGCGAATAAAGAGCATAAGGGACATCTGCAGAACGCAGTCCGCTTATTGTCTTTACCCAAAGCACGCTTACATGAACTTCAAGTAGGACACAAATTGCACAAACTGCAACATCACAAGCAAGACCACTACATGTACAGTTAGGGGCATCACTTCGTTTCTCGTTGGGTTTTATAAACAAAGCTTTGAATGTGTGAGTGTGTGTGATTCACACTAAACACACGAAACACGAGGTACGAATGCAACAACCCCCAAGCCCAATCCATCTTCACATTCTAAACCATGGTTCAGGCTTTGGAGCTCCTAAACAACGAATCGAAGCAAGCCAAAGCCCTAGCCTAGCCCAGGGCTACGGTTGCGTTCGTTGCTTCGTTTCTTTCTTGTTGTTTTTTGTTCTTCGTAGTGTTCTGAGTGTACGAAGATCTCAGAGCCCCTAAACCGAGCGACAAACTCGAAACCCCAACTCCGAACCACACCGCCAGGCGCCCACCGGCCAGCCGCACTCCTCCACCATCAAACCCGGCACACCTTACTCCAAGGAGCTGCGCCCTGGCTCCCGAAGCCCTTAGCACGCTGGTCTTTTATGGTGTCATAAGTAAAGCACCAGGCCAAGCAGAACCTAAATTCCTGGCCTCCATCCTTGGGCCTTAGGCTGCTTCAACTTTACCCTAGGGGAGACTACAAACCCTAAGCCCTAAAACCTCAGACCCTTAAACCGATATCCTAGGGAATCTCGTAGCTGCAGCACCTTGCATCTATCCCTTGCCTTCGAGGCTTAGGTTGGGGTTTTCCAGGGTCTTCGGGTCCCAAAGGATGTAATGTAGGGGCCTTGATGGTCAGAATAGGATTTTGGGGTATGTTATACTATAATCATAATCAGGAACCCCCAAAATAGTAGAGGCAACTCTTATGGTCCCTGTATGAATAGAAAACCTGATACGGTTACTTAGGGTTCCTTTTTATACGTGTATACGATAAATGATGTGTTGCAAAACCCTATTCTAGCGAGTAAGGCCCCTTGTGCTAGGTTTAGGGTTTAGTATGGCTCACCGGAGAGGTTCTAAAGACCCACAGAGTATAGGTTAAGCTCGACATTCTAGATCCTTGGCTGAACTTGGCACCTCGGGTTTCGGGTGTGGGGCCCTAAGCCCTTGCTCAAGTTGCTTTCCGTCATTTGCTCGAGTGACCGGACAGACTCCAGAGCGTCGAGGCTTCCGTCCGCCGCCTCGCATGATGCATGCGCCAGCTCTTGCAGGCCCAACGGGCGAAATCGCGACCCAAGCCGCTGGCGTCTCATGGTGCCCCAGCCCGACACGGCCTACACGTGCCAGGGTTTAGGGTTTAGGGTTTAGGGCCACCTCCAAAGGGCTACGGACCGCCGCGCCCATCCCGCGCAGCTCCTGCAGAGTCGGCAGCCCAGGGGCACAGCCCAGGTCGAGCGGCAATGCGAGGTGGCCCTGGCATCGGGCGACGAGCTCGTCAGTGTAAGTGCTTGCTGTTCTCAACGTTTCAAGGCTTAGGTTCGAGTTTTCCAGGGTCTTCGGGTCCCAAGGATGTAATCTAGGGGGCCTTGATGGTTAGAACAGGATGTTTGGGTATATTATACTATAGTCATAATGAGGAACACCAGAAATAGTATAGTTTTTTTTTTTATAAGGCCCCTGTATGAATAGAAAACCTAATACGGTTACTTAGGGTTCCTTGTTATACGTGTATACTATAAATTGTGTGTTACAAAACCCTGTTCTAGCGATTGAGGCCCCTTCTGCTAGGTTTAGGATTTAGTATGGCTCAACGGTAAGGTCCTAAAGACCCACAGAGTCTAGCTTAAGCTCGACATGTCTAGATCCTTGGCTGAACCCTAAACCTTAAACCCTAAACCCCTAAACCCCTAAGCCCCTAAACCCCTAAACCCCAAACCCTACATGCAGGGTTTGACGACCTCTGGGTTTGCAAGCGGAAGTTGGACTGTCGGGATGTAGGGCTTAGGAACGGTGGGCTCTCTTGCGGAGTATAGGGGCCAAAGTATTTAGTAACATAGGGCCATAGGGGCCTTCATAAGTAGAATAGGGTTTTGGGGCCCATTAGACTATAACTAAAAAAAGGAACCTCCAAATTAGTATAGGTACTTAACTAGGCCCCTACATTGACATCATTCCTCCGGACTCCAAGTATAACCATACTATACTATAGCCCGAATTTCTAAGCGTTAAGGCCCCTGAGGATTCCGATATGAACTCTGTTATAATGTAGCACAGAAGCTTTGTAGAAAGCATGAAACAGGCTCCTCTATTGGGGTCCAGGGGTGGGCGACGTAGGAACCATTAAGAAACCCTTGCCTTTCATTAGAGTTCTTTTTATACCTTAAACTCTAAACCCGAAACCTACACCCTAAACATTTGCCCTGCAATGCCGGCACGTCCTTGCTAAGTAGGAGACAAAAAAACCTTAATATTTTGGGGTTATCGGGCCGGGGCCATTAATCAGATCCTAACCCCTCAAACCTCTGGCCAAAGTGCTTTCGTCGTACCAATAACCTCGCCAGGCTTGTCCCAGTTTCGAGTGCTGAGACCGGGTCCTACTACCCTAAGCCCTAAACCGGCTCCTCCGGTTGATTATACAAATCCTGCATTACCCTAAACGTCCTAAACAACGGGAATTGTGGTATATTCCTTCTTGTGGGTAATGCAGGACTTATGTCATGAACCTTACTATAAACCCTACGCCCTAAACCCTAAACCCCTAAACCCCTAAACCCTAAACCCTAAACCCCTAAACCCCTAAACCCTACACCCCTAAACCCTAAACCCTAAACCCGACACCATAAACCTAAGCCCTAAACCCTAAACTACACTCTAAGCCCTAAACCCTAAACCCTAAACCCTATTATGCCTTTCGGAGAAGCGAGGCGCCTGCTGGCACATGTTTTCGACACGGCGGAAGCCGGAAACCCGGGCTCGGCGCCATGTCCTACTTGGAGGAGGGTCCAGGGTTTAGGGCTCAGGGTCGCTTAGGTTTTAGGGCCGTTTAGGGTTTAGGGTCCAGGGTTTAGGGCTCAGGGTCGTTTAAGGTTTACGGCCGTTTAGAGTTTGGGGTTTCGGGTTTGGGGTTTGGGGCTTCGGACTAAGGTTTTGGGGTGACCCTGTGGGGCGGTACGAGGTGCTACGCCTGGCTGGCTGGGTAGGAAGGTGAGTGGGTATAAGGGGGTCAAAAGTTGTCAGAAGGGGTTGACCGTTTTTTTGGCGAGTGTTTCAGGGTTCTACAAGCGTTTCAGAAGGCTTGATTCTAGAATGATTCTAGAAGGCTTCTAACCTCCCCTTTTCAGATTCTAATTTCGCTTTCTTGGGTTCTAACTTGCTTGTCTGGGCAAAAGCGAGAAATGTGGTCAAAACTTTTTCGTTTAAGGTTCTAACTTCTCGCCAGGGGTGTAGGGGATGTCTCGTTAGGGTCGAAGATTCAAGCGCTTCTAAGCAGAATTTTGTGTTGAGGGTCAAGGAGACTTGGAACTCCTTTTTGACAGCCATGATTCTGGAAAGGGCTTGATCTTGTGGGTTGTCGTAGATCCAAGACAGCCGCTAATGTAAGGGCATTACTAATTAGAATAGGGTTTTGGGGGATTTTATATTGTAATTACAAGAAGGAGCCCCCAAAATAGTATAGCTAATTATTAAGGCCCCTACATTACTACCCAACAGCAAGGAGTAGCCTTCTGTTATGGGAGGACTTGTGCACCGTTCGGTCCGGGTGCTGAATATGGTTATAGCATAACGGCCCTATTCTAAATATTAAGGCTATTCAGGCCCTATGTTAGCCAAAGGGGTGGTTTTCGTTCCGGGCTTTAGGCTGAACGCCCTCACGCTTGCTTCCATACTCGGCTTCATGGAGTGGGGCTCTGTGTAGAGTTTGAAGGCTTTGCAAGGGCTTGTATGAGGTTTGGTCCTAGCTCTGAGCCCAACGGGTTCTACACCCACCTGGATCTTGAGCTGGGATTTTTGCCGCAAGATGTTTCGGCTTTTTGCTGTAGCTGACAGAAGCCCAAACCGATCTGAACTAGTGAGAGTCCGACGGTTCGCGCAGTGAATCCTGAACATGCGCAGAGGATTCCGGAACCTACTGCTGTTTATCTCTGTGTGCTCAGGGCGCTTGGGGTTTAGCGGTCGACGTTTCGAGGGAGGAGCCTGAGATGAAGCTCATGGGTATTCATACCTAGGAGACGCTGCATCGCGGCTGCCCCGAATGATTTCGGGCGCCGTCCTAGGCCTTAAACAACATGCGACCACACACCAATAACCTCGACTGGACTGTCCGAATGTGAGCACTGAAACTCGAAACCCTAAACCCCAAACCCTGAGTCGGCTCGTCGGGAGTCGGAAGTTGTTGATCTGACGCAGTTAATCGACGGCAAAGTGGCCAACATGCCTTTCAGACTAGAACTGGTGCCCCTCTCCTAGGCTTGTACGAGCGTGAGTGCTGAAACCCCAAACCCAAACCCCAAAGCCTATCGTTCGAGTCGCGAGAGTTAGCAAAAAGCTCGACACTTAGCCGAGGTGTGCGATGCCATCGAGCGCTTCGGCGAGGACATTCTGGGCCCGGCCGGGCAGTGGCTGAAGGCTTCTTTGTCTAGGGCCTAGGGTTTTGATATAGAAACCTTAATTATTACGTAGAATAGGGTTTTGGGGCCCATTCTACTATAGTTATAATAAGGGACCCCCAAACCCTATTCTATTTATTAAGGCCACTACAGTAGAGTTCAGCGGGGTACTTGAAATCATGATCTGGATTTGGGATTCAGGGTCAGGGCTCTGGAGACATGAAAACCTGCACAGCCACCCACAACGGCCGCTGAAACTCAAGGGTATAACGGTCACATGCCCTTGTGCTCGAAAGGTGCGCTTTCTCAGACGGTCTGTGGGTGGGGAGGAGTTGCGAAGTATCGGCCATGCAGATCTTGTAGTCACATCGAATAGCTTGCTAATGCAAAGTAGGCGAGCTTATGATCGAACAAAGATCGCATCCCTGAGCACTTGCGCGAGTTTCTGCCACGGTCCAAGAGACCCCGGACAACTGTGATTTCGTGACTTTTTCATTTTCCACTGGAATCGTTCAGGTGGGCAGCGTTCAGCTCGAGCAGCTTGCAGAATAAGATCTCATAGTCGGCCCGGGTCTAGAGAGGCCCGAAGCCTTGCACCTTGAACTCGACAGATCTTCAGACAGTGTCGCTTGTCGAGACGCCGAAAACCGTACGTAGCCACAACCGAACACTGCAGCAGCAGCAGCAGCAGCAGCAGCAGCAGCAGCAGCAGCAGCAGCAGCAGCAGCAGCAGCAGCAGCAGCCGCGGTGACGGTGGTGGCGGTTGTGTTCGGCAGACTTGCAGTATCGGCAGATTTGCAGTGTTTCAATACCAGCATCAGCATTTTTCACACACCCAAGATTGCTAAGTACCTTGGTTATCGCTCCAAGCCTTAAACCCCAAACCCTAAATAAACTCCAAAGCCTGAATAGGCCCTCAACCCGAAACCCTAAAGCCCTAAACTCTCAACAGGTCGCCGGGCGGCAAAAGACCACGGTGCTTAGCAAGGCAATGAAGGCTTGCCCCACAGGACCGGCTTGGGGCTTGGGGTTTAGAGCATTTCGGTTTAGGGTTTAGGGTTTAGGGTTTAGGGCATTTAGGGTGAGGGTTGCATGGGCGCTGGCCGGCACCTCAGTCCGTGCTGAAAAAGGGCATTTAGGGTACGGGTAATTGAGGCATTTGAGGTATTTAGGATCCTTGGGACATGAAGGCCGTTTAGGATTGCGGTTTAGGGGGGTTAAGGGTACTTTGGGTTTACAAGAGCTTTAGTCGAGAGTTTATGATTGGTGCTCCAAGCTTTTCTAGTGGAAGTCACGGCGTAGACGGGCTTCTTCAGTCTTATCCTCAACCTTACTGTAAACCCTAAACCCTAAACCCTAAACCCTAAACCATCAGGAGGCAGCATCCTGGAGATTGGCACTTACTGCGGCTACTCGGCGCTGCGCATGGCCATGATTCTGCCTGGTGCTCGAGTGGCACAGCTTGAAATGCTTGGAACCCTGAAGCCCAGAAACCTGAAGCCCTGAAATCCTGAAACCTGCAGGGTTGCCTTGCAATCCTGAATTCAAGCAACTTCCAAGCCGCTAAGCCCTGGAAGGCATCTAAACACTACTGTCTGGCACAGGCCGCCCCCTGAAGCACGCAATCTTGATCGCCTTGAGACCCCTCATGAGCCAAGCGCGAAGCCTCACCGATAATTCTGCAATTGGTGCCGTCATCGTCGTCGTGGTGGTCGTCTTCGTCGTCATCGTCACCACCACCACCACCACCGCCACCATCATCACCTGTCCCTGATCGTGCCGCACCCCGGCAGCCACAATGATAAAATCTCCGAAGTTGGAAGAGCGATCTCTTGGCTCACTGTAGGTCTTGGGCCTTTTGGGCCGGGCCAACCCTCCCGTGCACCAAGGTCGTGTCTCTGGAGGTGGACCCCGCGCACATGGTCATAGCCCGCAACATGGTGGCCTACGCGGGTCTGGCGCACATGATCGACGCCTGCCGTGTGAGGAGAAGATACTTCTGCACCATAGGCACGACCATGGTCGTGAGGAGGATTTCTGGTTTTTCTAATCAATTTCCCGTCTTGCACCCGTACTTCAGAGCTGAGAGATGCTGTGTGGGAAAGACCCTAAACCCTAAACCCTAAACCATGTAGGGTTTAGGTTTTAGGGTACGACTGCAGGTCCAGGCTCGGGAGCTGGAGTTTCGGGTCTCGGGTTTAGGGTAGCTCGAAGGTTACAAGGAGCAAGACGTCCTCCACAGATTGCAAGCGCTATATACCGCGGCTTTTGCAAATCCTGCAGGTGAAAACCCGCAATTCTACGAACAGAAGGGACAAGATGATGCTACTGAGCGATCAGGTTCTCCCAAACCCCGAAACCCCGAAGCCCCTAAACCCTAAACCCTTGGGTTGAGGGCACTCTGCTGCAGCAGCAGCGGGAACGAAGCCCAGCTTCCGGGACCTTCAAGCCGGACCACTTTCGGTTCAAGGGCTTAGCGGTTTAGGGTTTAGGGTTTAGGGGTTTAGGGGTTTAGGGGTTTAGGGTTTAGGGTTTAGGGTTTAGGGGTTTAGGGGTTTAGAGTTTAGGGTTAGGGTTAAGGGGTTAAGGGTTAAAGGGCTTAGGGTGTAGCGTGCGCAGTTGGAGTGTACCAGCACGCCACGTGCTCTTGCCGAGGACATCTGGACTGGGCACAGTAAGGATGTGTTGCCGCGGCTGCCGAGGACGGGTGTGGGGTTCTAGGGCTTAGGGTTTAGGGGTTTAGGGTTTAGGGCTTAGGGTTTAGGGTTTAGGATTTAGGGTTTAGGGTGTAGGGTTTAGGGTTTAGGTCCACAGCTTTTCCTGTGCACTCTTGCCTTAAGACGTGGTGAGGGTTGCATAGGCGCTGGCCGGCACCTCAGTCCGTGCTGAAAAAGCGTTTAAGCAAAAGGAGTGTTTTTAGGCTAATGCGTGAGGGGTTCGGGTTTCATTCATGGGTGGGTTTGTTGGACCATGCTCTTTGCCCTGTCATTTTTTTCGCGCTTCGGGGTCGTTATGCAGCCCCTGTTTCTTCAGAGCGATCCCAGCACAACCGAAGCACCGAACTCCGAACCGGCAGTGATGTCAGACCCGAACATGGGAGTTTCCAAAAATAAGGGTACCTTATATTGGGGTCCTGAAAGGATCCTATTATTTAGGGTACTCTCTTAGGGTCCCCTATTTTCGGAAACCCCCACATTGCACGGGCAAGCAGAAAAGGGGCGATACAGCCTCTTGGATAACTTCTGCTCCCACCCGCTCCTGCCATGTCGCGCATTTGGAGTGTGTCTGGAGACGAGCTGGCATCTGTCTCCGAGGAGGAACGCATGCTTGTGTCCGACGTGAAGGACTATTTGCGCAGACTGCATGGCTTCCCACTTTGCCTGCAAAAGCTCGTTTGTGATGGCAAAAGCTTGGAGGATGATGAGGAGGCACCTGCTGACTTGCAGTTGGTACGGCTTACAGAAATCCGTGAAGATCAGGAAGAAATTGCCGGAGAGGAGCTTGTGAAGGCTTCCCGAGATGGCAACCTGGAAACGGTGCGCTTGCTTCTGGAAGCTGGCATGGACATCGACTGGATCGACAGGAGAGGTGTTTCAGCTCTGCACCACGCAGCCAAAGAGGACGTTAAGATTGTGCGCTTGCTCCTGGATGCTCGCGCTGACAAGGACCAGCAGCATTTCTTTGACAGCGAAACAGCGCTGATGATTGCAGCCAGCGCGGGAAAAATTGAGATTGTCCGTTTACTTCTGAATTGTGGTGCTGACAAGACCCTGAAGAGTCTTGATGGCGAAACGGCTCTCATGATGGCAGAACGAATGGGCCAGGCTGAGATCGCACACTTGCTTGCAGACGCTGGCGCGGATTGAACTCTTGCTGCACGCAGGGCAGGTCTTCCACAAGCACGCCCTAAACCTAAACCCGAAACTCTCAACCCATACAGTGGACATCGCAGCACGGCTTTCAGCGAATGTCATGTCCGGCCGCCATGGAAAATACTCACGATCTCGGCCGCCCAAGCCTGAACCCCCCTCAACCTTGCAAATCATCGCAATAAAGGCCTCAATTGCTGCTTTGTAGAGAAATAGATGCGAGCTTGTGTTCCGATAGAACCTCGCAGTTCACGGCATCTCAGTGTGTTGAAGGTGTATACTTGTATACTTGTATACCTGCAGATTCGTGCAGTGCCCACCCTATGCCACGAGCCTTTCTTGGAAGCCGTGTGTATTCAGAGTCGGAATCCCATGCCAGCTGTCTGAAAGCCGACCTTTAACATTATATCCCCTCGTAGAAGCCTTGATGCCAAAGACCTTCAAGCTTAAATCCTAAGCCCAACAAACAGCCGCCATTGTCCTTATGTGATTTCTGTTACACTACACTCACTACACCCCAAGACACTGCTAAACATTGCTAAATTATCAAGGCCCCCCTTGCTAGGATCGACCCTGAGCCCTAAAGCCAACAACCCACCTGTCATGAACGAGTTTAATGGAGATGTTGAAGAACCCACATTCTGGGCTGAAGAGGAGGGCATGTGCAGTGCTAGGTTTGGCGATTTCAGCATTTGGGGTTTGAGGTTTAGGCCCTAAGTTTAGGCACCGGATCTACGTCTGGAATGCCAGGAAGAGGGAGAGACAGAGAGAGAGTGGCACCGGATCTCGGGTTTAGGTCTCAGGGATTCGTGCTCCACAAAAAGGTCTCAGGCTGAGAGGTTCAGGGTTGAAGGTTTCGCGTTTGCGGAAGACAAGCCCCGCGCACAAGTGGGGTAGCAGGAGCGACGAGGGCATGACACCAGTTTAGCTGCAACTCGAAGGTAAGACAGAGCGCACTACAAATATATGTATGCATGCACCTGTACACATGTACATAAAAAGTAGACATGTCCGTATACATGTGTACAGACACATGCTGTTGTATATGTACCCACGCACGTACCCACGCATACGCACCGACATGCGTAACGCTGTATGCCTGTGTATGAGTACTGCATGTATGCATATATATATATATATATATATATATATATGTATACGTAAAAATGCTTGAGTTGAAGTTGCGCCTGGACGCAGGAAGTACGGCGGCCGGCAGAACTTCAAGCTCTGTGGCGTCTTCATGGAGCCCTGGCCCTAAACCCTACACCCTAAACCCGAAGCCGGAATCTTCTCCTTAGACCTCGTGGTTCTAGACCCCTCCAAATTTCCTCAAAATAACACCCCGGCCCCTCAACCCTGAACCCTAAACCCTAATCCCAAAGCCTAAACCTGCATCCCTGGCAGGCATGATAAGAAGCCATCTTCTCAATTTCGTGTTCAAAGCCACGTATATTGGGCCATTAAGCCTTTGAAGCTTGAACCCTGCAGCTCTACACTGCAGCAGCTGAGCTGCTATGCATGCTCAGGATCAGAAAGGCTCGCGCTACCACGAAGACTTGTCCGTCATCGAACAGATGGGCTTGCTCTTGCCTGGGGCCGTAGCTCGGACGACAGTTTGTGTGTTCTGTAGCGGTCCCAGAGAGCCTACTGACTGCCCCCTAGTTAAGGAGTATAGCTTCAGTCACACTTGCACATGCGATGTTACATCTACGCCCTATATTCTCAGCATTGAGTAAGGCCCATAATGTATATCGACAATTCTGCAAATCTGTAGCTGAAGCCCAAATAGATACACAGAGGAACGAATACAGAAACAAGAAAAACACACAAAAACAGGAACTAGAATGGAGATTCTGGGTAAACCCTAAACCCTAAACCCTCAGCCCTAAACCCAAAACCCAAAACCTCTGAACCCTAAACCCTAAACCCCTAAACCCTAAATCCTGAGCCCGAAGCCCTAAGCCCTAAACCCAAACCCTGAGCCGGCTAGCAGCTGCTAGCATCGACTGCAGGTGGTCGTGGCGGATAACGTCCTCAAGCCCGGGTCTCCTCTTTTCCTTTGGCGGCTCTGCAAAGGACACCACCGGGGCTAAAGGCTTCGGGGTTTCGGGCTCTATGGTGTGCATCGGGTTTTAGGGTTCAGAGTTCGGGGTTTAGGGTTTAGGGTTTCAGAGTTGGGGCTCTAAGGGTTTAGATTTTACGGTTTAGGGTTCTCTGTAAGGGCAGCTGAGTCCCTTGTGAAAAAGGTTTAGTTAAGGGTTCAGCGTTTAGCCTGGGCATGGAGGGTTCGGGGCTGTCCGGTTCAGCTTCGTCTGGAGCCTCCGGGACTTGGGTCAAGCGCGTAAGCTCGAATTAACGGCTGGGTGCGGTTCGGTTTCTAAGATTCGGAGAGCAGGAGAATCCTACGACAACCACGTGGTGCGCGTGAGGGAGTTTGCGATGCCGTCAGACGACTGGATGTCCGACCCTCGCCCGAAGTCGGCGCTGCAAGCGTTGGCCACAGACCCCGAAGCCCGAAGAGGTAAGTTTGGCGTAGTTTAGCTCTGCGCAACGCAACTCTGGTTCCCAAGACCCCAGTTCGTGTGCATCACAACCCAAGCCCGATAATATGGAGGCCTGAATAACTGCCTGTACTATTTTGGGGGTTCCTTATTATGAATATCGTAGAATGGGCCCCGAAACCTGGTCAAATTATTAAGGCCCCAACAGTATGCTCGATTGTCAACCCCATGAGCCCCATGAGAGTTTTGAGCCCTAAATCCTTTAAATCCCGAATTCAGCCCCAAACCCTAAATCTCTAAGCCCTAAACCCCAAATCCCTAAACCCTAAACCCCTAAGCCCTAAACAAATCCCTAAGCCCGAAAGCCCTAAGCCCTAAAACCCCCTAAATCCCCAAGCCGGCCTAGACCCCGAGGTCAGTGTCCTCAGACAAGAGGCCGCCGAGGAATTTGCCGAGTCCTCCGTGGATGTGCCAGTGGTGGTATCTCGACTCGTCTGGGTTTAGGGTTTAGGGTTTAGGGCCGTTTAGGGTTTAGTAGTTCTCCAAATTAGGGTCGCTTTTGGGTCCTTTTTTGTGAGGGTGCCGTCCTATTTCTGGAACCTAAAAAGGCACCCTAAGCTAGAGAATGGAGTCTGACTGGGCCTTTCTGTGATTGGGGCTAGGTGTCGCTTGTTTTGAGGGTTGCTATACCCAGGCTCTTCTGGGTTTCTATACCCAGACTCTTCTGGGTTTCTACATCCAGAATCTTCTGAGTTGTTATATCCAGAACCTTCTGCGTTATTTTATCCAGAATCATGTGTTTAGTGGTTCATACCGATTTTTACAAGGGTCCCCTCATGTTCCGAAACTCCCTCAATGCGAGATGAGTCAGGATTTACGATTCAACGTCGAGGCCTTTATCTTCATGGAAACCTCATAGTGACCCCCACAGGAATCCTCAATGGAACCCTTGTAGTAACTGTATATAACAATTCCTAAAAGGAACTAAACCCTAAACCCTAGTAACTGTATATAACAGTTCCTTAAAGGAACTAAAACCTAAACTCTAAGCCCCTTCTGGTAACTCGTGAAACAATTCTTCTGCGACCCCCCGGAAAGGAACCGTTCTTGCAGCGCCTTCCCGTAAGCCTGTAAGTGACCCCTTAAAAGGGATTCCTTAAAGGAATCCTCGGGGGATCCCCATAGAGGAGACCTGAACCCTAAACCCTAAAC
>CAJNDV010034696.1:17447-28902 GCA_905221635.1 Symbiodinium sp. CCMP2456 | reverse complement strand
GTTGATCTACTGCTGTACTACTGATATACACTACTATACTCGTACTGCACTGTACAGTAGTACTGTACAACAACAACAACTACTGCTACTACTACGACTACTACGACTACTACGACTACTACGACTACTGTGATGACGACGACGACGACTTCTTCTACTACTATTTTCATTGTTATTGCTATTCGTATTGTTGTGAGTATTGTGCTTATTGCTGTTCTTTTTCTTAATGTCGTTAGTTTTATACGCTTACTGTCATCACCACTATTATCATTGTTCGGTGCAGCATTTCCCAGTGGAACTTTCGGAGTGCCAAAGGCGCTGCGGAAGGCGAAGGAGGCTCTGAAGAACGCCTCTGAGCCCGGGGGCTCGGAGCCGACCAAGCTTTTGCTTGAGGGTTGTGGGGTTTGAGGGATTGGGGTTTGGGGTTGTGGTTTTAGGGTTTAGGGTTTAGGGTTCAGGGTTGTGGTTTTGGGGTTTAGGGTTTAGGGGGTTGTGGGTTTCAGGGTTTTTAGAGTTTGAGGGATTAAAATTTAGAATTTAAAGATTTTAAGGTGAAGGGATGAGGGTTCAGGGGTCGTCTTGAGGGCACCCTAGCAGGGGCTCCCTTCAAGGATCCGTTTCAGGGTCCTTGAAAGGGTTTCTTGAGGCTTGTTTAAGTCCCTTTCAAGGCACCGTGGGTCACCTTGAGGGTACCTCTACTGAAGGGTTCTGGAAGGGTCCTTTCCTTCTCTTACGGAATTCTTGTATAGTTCCAGGCTACAGTCCTTAGTGACTATAATGTTGGAGGCTCATCTTCAGCAGGGGCTACTCCTACTACACTGTACGTAACACGACTGAACTCCAGAAAAAATCCCTGAATATCTAGACACTTGAGCCCTAGAGCCTTCCCCAAGCCCTACAGCCTTCCTAACTCTGCGCCCTGAATCCTCTCAACCAAAAGCTTTGGAAGGTCGACCTCGGCGGCGTCCTCGAGCTTCATGCACACGACCCGGGACTGCCGTTCCTCCATTTCCTCCCAGCGGATGTCGTGGGATGAGCTGGGAGTTGAAGGTTCATTTTCGGGGTTCGGAGAGAGGGGGACTAGAGTTGAGGCATTGCTTTGGGGGCCCTTTGGGGGCCTTTTTGGGGTTCGGCTGTCTAGGGTTTTAGTGCGCACGGTGTTCAGGACTTTCGCGCTCCCCCCCATCGGTGCCATCGGGGCAGTCAACCCGGAAGCCCAAAGCCCCAAGCGTCTGCGACCCTTACAGAACCCTTAGACAATCCTGAGAGCCTCAGAGGACCCTTATGAAACCCCAAACCCCAAATCCTAGATTCTAAACCCTGAACCCTTAACCCTAAACCCTAAACCCCCTAAACCTCAAACCCTAAAGCCTAAACCCCTGAGCCTCAAACCCTAACGCCTGAACCCCTGAACCTCAAACCCTAAAGCCTGAACCCCTGAACCTCAAACCCTAAAGCCTAAACCCCTCAACCTCTGACCCTAAACCCCTTAACCCCTAAACCTCAAACCCCAAACCCTAAACCATCAGCCCAGAGCCCCGCTGTGACACGGCAGGAAAAGTTCTCCCGGGTTATGGATGCGTCTTCTCGAGCCGTCAACTTCCTGGGTGACGAGGACAAGAAGGCCTGGGCCTTACCCTGGCATACCTCCCCGGTTTAGGGTTTAGGTCTTATGGTTCCCTGGCACAGCTCCCCGGCGGCATGGGAACCTGACATGCTCTTTTTTTTAGAAGTACTATCCCAAAGCAGACCCCACACAAAAACTGCGCGGAAATACTCCTAGCCCCTAAACCCTAAACCCTAAACCCTAAACCCTAAACCCTTAGCCTGGCACCTGCAGGCTGAGAAGACAAAGCAGCCACGTTCTCAGAGCGACGGGTTTCAGCTGAGAGAAGCCCCGGCTCTCAGCTGTTCTGGGCTGCATTATGGCACAAAGTTCTCAAGGCTACATTAGGGAGGCGTACTTGGTAAGTAGGACTTAGGAAGCGTCATAGTTACCCCCCTGAATTCATAGCATGAGCCTACTCCGACCCTACTTCCTAGGTCCTTTCACCGAAGGCCAAAGTCCTCCAGCCAAGACCCGTGTCGCACCTTCTATTAAAGCCCTTGAAGAAGAAGGCTTCTAGAAGTTTCCTTACTGCAAATATAGGAATATCCTTGAATGTACCCGGAAGCTTGTTCTACCTTGAGGCCTCCATCTGAAACCGTTTCGGGTTTAGGGTTCTCGCAGGTGGAAGAAGTCCCGGGACGCCATGGCCGCCGCCGAGGCCGAAAAAGAGGCAGCGGCCAATGCGGCCAAGGTCGGTGGCACCGGTTTTGTTTTAGGGTTTAGGGTTTAGGGTTTAGGGTCTTGGATTTAGAAGGGTGTAAGATGGGTTTAGTCAGTTGAGTCACGGATTCATAAGAATTTGGTGTGGTTCCAACGTCAGGCGAATTCGGTGGGCTTCTCGAGGCAGGTGGATGGTAGTGCATGGGTATGTTTCTAAATTAGGATCCCATTTTAGGGTCCTTTTTATAAGGGTGCCGTACTATATTGGGGACGTAACGAGGGACCCTAATTTAGAGAACTACCCGTGTGGCACCCTGACCTCTGGCTGCAGCCTGAGATGTAACCCTAAACCCTAAACCCTAAACCCTAAACCCTAAACCCTAAACCCTAAACCCTAAACCCTAAACCCAATGTAGGAGCACCGGCTCCCAGCTCATGCAAAGACAAACGTCATCCAACCTTTGAGCCCCCCAAACCTAAAAGACTGTTTTTGGTGTTCCCTATTTATAGCTAACTACTGTAAGATATAATTACACCGAAACCCTCTTCTAATTGTTAAGGACCCTATCTTCGAACTCCCAAAACCCTGAAAAACACCAGAAAGCATTCTAAGCCCTCAAACCCTAAGCCCTAAACCCTGAAACCCCGAAGCCTAGAGCTCACCAGAGAACGCTACGAAGAGAGCTCGGGGGCCCTCAACGCCAAAATCCGTAAACTCGAGAAACCGTAAGACCTAAAACCCTCAGGGTTTAGGGCCTGGGGTTCAGGGCAAAATCTCTAAACCCTAAACCCTAAACCCTAAAACCCTAAACCCTAAACCTAAACCCTAAACCCTAAACCGAAAAACCCGATTTGAAGCCCCCTCGCATTTCGAGGCCGCAGAAAGCGAGGCCGCCGAGGGCGCAGAAGCGTCTCAGAGCGCCTCCCAGGTCATGGGGGCTTAGGGCCTTTTAGGGTTTAGTGTTTAGGATCATAGTCATAGGGTTTAGGGTTTAGGGTTTAGGATCATAGTAATAGGGTTTAGGGTTTAGGGTTTAGGATCATAGTAATAGGGTTAGGGTTTTGGGTTTAGGGTCATAGTCATAGGGTGTAGGATTTAGGGTTTAGGGTTTTGGGTCATAGTCGTAGGGTTTAGGGTTTAGGGTTTAGGGTTTAGGGTCATAGTCATAGGGTTTTTGGGTTTAGGGTTTAGGGTTTAGGCTCATAGTCATAGGCATTGGTTTTTGGGTTTAGGGTTTAGGATCATAGGCTTCGGGCGAGGGGGGGGAGGGGCGAGGGTTGTTGAGGGGTTCTTGAAGGGCTATAGGGTCGGTCGCTGATGGGATTCTTTCGATTTCAGGGTTTAGGGTTTAGGGTTTAGGGTTTAGGGTTTTCCTTAAATTATAGTAGGATCCTTCATCTGATTTAAGGTATATTCCTTGATTAAGGGATATTGGAGTCTCTGGATTCTTTCGATTTCAGGGCCAAGCTTTTGGTTAGGGTGTTGTTCTCAGGTCCTTTGAGGCTGACAGGGTAATATAGGGGCCTAAATAATTACCTACACTATTTTGGGGGCTCATTATAATTATACTATAAAGGAGCCCAAAGCCTTTTTTCTAGCTATTAAGGCCCCTACATTATTCGGGTTGAGGACTTTCAAGGGCTTCGAACTTGGGTCTTGAAGGCTTTAGGCTTTGAGGTGGCTCTTGAGTTCAGAAATTTCAGGTTTTGAGATATTTTAGGTCCTGGGCGTGTGGTCAGGGGTTTGGGATCTAGGGATGGCGCGGCCATGTATCCTAGCTTTGGCAATAAATTTCCGTATCATATGAGAACCGAGTATTGGGCTTCAATGTGGAGTTGAGTATAATCTAGGGGCCTGTTGGGGGGTCCTTATAATTATAATTAGAGCATAATGGATCCCAAAACCCTACTCCAATTTTTAAGGCCCCTACATTAAAGCTGTTCGAAAGCGGAAGCCGAGGTTTTGAATCAAGGGCAGAGCAGAGCATGTCGGAAGTGTCCTCGCATCTCAGGTGAGGCTTCGCGGTTTTTTTCTTTTTGGATTTTTCGGGCTTCGGGCCCTAGGCCCTTAAACCCCATACCCCTAAACTCTCAACCCTAAACCCCTAAACCCTAAACTCTAAACCCTGGAGGGTGGCTTCTTTTCCGTTGGGGATCGCGCAGGCCGGTGCCCAGGCGGCGCAGGCTGCGGAGCCGGAGTCTGCGCTAGTCGTGTCCCAGGCCTGCTCTCAACATTTCGGAGATCGGGTCAGCTCAAACGGGTTTAGGGTTTAGCGGTTTAGGGGTTTAGGGGTTTAGGCTTTAGGGTTTAGGGTTTAGGGGTTTAGGGTTTAGGGAACGTTGTGTTCCCTGCATGCAGCAACTTAAGTTAGCAGACTCCTTGCCCATCTTGAGTAATAATACCACCAGTCAACCCATTGGAAGATTCTTCCTATACTCCCCCGACATCTCACCAACTATACCACCACTACCACCCCATTACCAATACCTGTATAGAAATAACCGACTACCTCATCCATATAAGAGGAGTATTCCTCTACTCCACCTACATCTCACCAACTATATCACCACTACTACCCCATTACCAATACCTGTATAGGAATAATCAACCAATTACCTTAGTTGTTGTGAATCTTTAGATAGCAAAAAACACAATGATAAACGAAAGAAATGAGTTTCAATGTTAAAAGGAGAAATGAGTTAAAAGGATAGTGTGCTTTATATACAAAATGGAAGGTTCGAAAGTTGTTTGCACAAGTTGTCGCAGTTAAAAAGCGACTGACGAGTTCGGATACAACAGGCATAATAAAACATTTGCAAATTGTGCTCAATGTAAAGAGACGAGGAAAGAGTATATTCATAAATGCAGAAATCAAAACGATCAGCCATCAGAAATCGTTACTGTGCTTAACCATACACGACAATTACTGCTCATCGATGAGTTTCTTGAGAATTATTTTATCATATTCAACAAGCAGGAAAAGGTGATACTTGAAGTTCCTATGAACGATGAAGTAAAGGATACCAAGAGTAAGCAACCAAAGCAAACCAGTGAAGACAACTCGTTTGCCAAACTGTGTAGGATAATGCATTCATAGGTATAGTATAAACATACTTTATAAGAGGCATTGCACTATGAGTATACTCTGATCACAACCTTTAACCCTAAACCTCGTAAAATCTAGGCGGGGGCCTTCGAGATGATAATACCACCTTCGGGAACATAGATTGGGAAACTGGTTATTCCTATACAGGTATTGGTAATGGGGTAGTAGTGGTGGTATAGTTGGTAAGATGTAGGGGGGAGTATAGGAAGAATCTTCTAATGGGTTGACTGGTGGTATTATTACTCAAAATGGGCAAGGGTTCTGCCAACTTCTTATTTGACGTGTTCTTATACGTGTGGTGTGTACGATTTACGAGCAAACATAGGTCTCAATAGCACGGTATACGTAGAAGAGCCCTGACACCCAAAATGACCCCTAGACCCCAAATCCTAAACTCTAAACCCTAGACCCTGAACTCTACTTGGAGGTTCATGAGTAGTTATAAGTGGAGTTATAGGTAAGCTAACTATAATTATAACCCATATTAGGGGACTTATAACCCTACTTATAACTACCCACGAACCTCCAAGTAAGCCCCATGTCGCTGCTTGTGTTTCGCAAGGCGCACAGCTCTTCCTGGGACCGCTTCGGTGCCCGATTAGGAGAGATGCCGTGGCCCTGGCTGCGTTCCCCGGTCTCGGTTCGCATTCCAGGTTTGGGGGTCTAGGGATTGAGGGCTTGGGGCTTGGGGGTTTAGGGTTTAGGGTTTAAGGTCGTGGGGTTGAGGATGTAGGTTGGGGTTCAGGGGCTTGGGTCGGGCTTCGGAGTTGAGGATACTGGTAAAGCTCTACTAAGTGCGCTACACCAGTCTTTCAGGGTTTGTTCAACAAACCACCCTGAAATCTGAACTCCGCCCCTTTGCAAGACTTCAATTACAAAGGCTCCTTGACCCCTTTCAGCCCCCTTTTTCTAGCCTCCTTACATTGAAGCCCTCTTGAGCTCCCCCTTGAAGTCCCCCTAAAGCCTCTTTTCAAGCCCGCCCCATTTTCTGAGGCCCTTCCTCAGCAGCGTCTTCGAGAACCCTCTCTTCGACCGAGTCTTTGGAGAGACCGAGCGCCCTGGCAGGGACAAGTCTCATAGCTAGCAGTGAAACCGGGGAGGGTTCCTTTAAGGGGTTCCTGTAAGGGGTTCCTCAAAGGGTTCTACAAGGGCTACTATAAGGTTTAGGGTTTAGGGGGGTGTGGGGGTGTTTCGGGGTTTTGCTCGGGGTTCATCCGGACTTGCGTGGTCAGCGGTCGCAGCCAAAGTGGCGGACAGAACACGCCACAATGCCGATACTTACACCAGGGTCAGTCCCAGACAGCGACAGGTTTGACTAATATGATGAAATCGAGCGGACATCAGCGAATTGTTCAGACCGACATAATCTACATAGGGTGGAATGACATGTTGGCAGTTTAATGAACATTTTGGAGACGAATTGCTGCCTCAGCTCTTGACAAGCTCGAAAGGTTCTCCAGGCTTTATTAGATTTAAAGATATCGGAAGCCAAAAAGAGGATTCAGCAAAGGGGGTTGCTGGAGAGATTAGAGTACCCATGAAAAGAGAAAATCCCATTGGACAATCCCAGGTGGAAATATCTGAAACAATGCTTTTCGGATGCCAATCAACATCTCGTCGGGTCCAGGGATCTAGGGATTTAGGCGGCAAGGCTGGTTGAGTGGAGCTGCAAAGTATCGACATCAGTGCTCGCACCATCACCTCAGTGATCTAGCTAGCGCCTTCTGAGGTGGAATGGACTTGTGAGCTTTTCTTCGTTCCCGTGCCGCTCAGGGTTGTTGCTGGAGCGAGTAATCATAAGCCTCCAAACCCTAAACACCCCAACACCCTGAGAGCGCCTCCTTGCTTCGCTTCAAGCCTGGGTCCTTGTTGGCTGCAATTTTACATTTTGGTTATAATAAAACTCAATAGGGATTAACAATGATCACTTTTACTATAGCCCCAACAAAGAACCAGAAGCACGTGTCAAGATTTGGAGTAAGGATTGCGGCATCCATCCGGGAGATGAAGGCTCCCTGCATGGCAGAGCATAGCAGCTGAAGCGCTGAGAGCGGCCGTTCTTTGGGTGGTGCTTGGGTGACCCTTTTGGAGGCTTCGGAGACTTGGGTTGAGGCCACCCTCATCAAGGCATTTCATGGCAGCCTTGCTTTTCGCCGCGGCTGGTTCCAGCAGGGATGTTGGGGACGGATTAAGCTAAAGCACGACCACTGGGAGCCGAGAGTGGCTTGTAAACAGATTTTTTGGAGAATTGAAGTACCGAGCCGCTTCCAAAACCCCCAGAGCCCGAGCTGTGACCCCTACAAACCTTTTCTTCCAGCCTCCCCTGAAAGAAGAGAGCCCACCCTGAAGCTCCAAAGCCAGAGCAGAGCACTGTCAATCAGAAGAGCCCTCTGGGACCTTAAAATCCCTCAACCCTTAACCTTTAAACCCCTAGGCCCTCAGCCCTGAGATCCGTGACCTTAACACCCAAGCTCCTTCACCGGAAGCCTGAAGTCCTTCACTTGACAACAAGATCCTTAGTTGCTGGCCTCTCATGCAGGGCATGGATGAAAGACTACACTGTCATGCTGTTTGCGGGGCTTAAGTGTGCTCCCCACTATACCGGTGGCATTGCCCGATCCAGTCCCTTGCAACCAGGTAGGTGGAAAAGGGCCTTACCCTCCCCAGAGAGCCCAATACCCCTTAGTTAAGGAATATACCTTAAATTATAGGGGCCCTAATATTATGATTTAAGGTATATTCCTTCATTAAGGGGTATGGGGCTCTCTGGGTCCTTGGTTCATCCCCAATAGACCCCTAAACCCTAAACCCTAAACCCTAAACCCTAAACCCTAAACCCTAAACCCTAAACCCCGATGGGTGCTGCCGCCTCGGATGGCATCGACCCGGAGACCTACGCCTTGCAGCGACTGCTCTCGCCGAGGAAGGCCTGGGCCCTCGGCTCCCGGAGTAGACGCAGCCTGACGAGGGTTTAGGGTTTAGGGTTTAGGGTTTAGGGTTTAGGGTTTAGGGTTTAGGGTTTAGGGTGACGAGGGCAAGACAAGCCTGGGAATCAGACTCTCACAGATGTATGTATCGTGCGTCCGTGCGTGCGTTGGGTTTTGTATGCATGAATGCATGCATGCATGTATGTCTGGCTTTTCTGTCTGCTTGCCTGCCTGTCTGTATGTATGTATGTGCACATACGGATACTGGCATGTCGGTTCGTTGTATCATACCGTATCTGCACTCACGGCCAGGCGGAAGAACTGGTGTCACCTGACCCCAGAGATGAGGAGGTGCGGCCGCAAGCTCTTAGTGACGCGGGCCCCAAAACCCTAATCTAGGGGCCTTGACACTCTTGTGGGGGTTTTGTTATGATAGTTATAGTATAGTGGGCTAAACAAACCCTATTCTAATTATTCAGGCTCCTCTATTAAATCCCTGAACCGAGAGGGGCCATGCCAGGTGGCGTGGTTGAAGCGCCGCGTAGATATATTACATCACGAGAAGAGCCGTGGCACTGACTCAGAACAGCTTTTTTTTGGTGTGAGGCGAGGACCCCAAGCCCGAAGCGGGGGTCAAGGATAAGTTTCTAATACGGGGGGCCTTCATGATTAGAATGGGGTTTTGGGGCCCATGATACCATAATTGTGATAATGAAACCCCCGAAAATCTACAGCCGGAAAGATCTCAACGAGAAACCTTAGAGCCCTGAAAGCTCGAAGCGGGTAAACCCCAAATCGACACGACCCCGAAACCCTTAAACCGTAAACCCCAAACACTAAGATCCTAAAAAGCTCCATGCAGCAAGCAACACCCTAAACCCTAAACCCTAAACCCTAAACCCTAAACAGCCTAAACCCTAAACCCTAAACCCTAAACCTAAAATCTACTCCAAACCCAGTCCCTGAACCCCAGACCCGACATCCGAGGGTCTGGTGGAGGGAGAAGTGCTACGAAGTCGAGAAGGCAGACACCGGCAGACAAGGGGTTCGACACACAGCTTTCTAGGGGTTTGGGTTTAGGGTTTAGGGTTTAGGGGTTTGGGTTTAGGGTCAGAGTTCTGGACGGCTTCACAGAACAAATGCTGGGTTCAGGGCTTCTAGGAGTTGGATTTGTGGACGGGCCTCGTTATAGGTCGGGTTATGAGGTTCTCAGTCGGGGGTATAAGAAGGCCTGCAGACTCCAATATCCCTTAATTAAGGAATATACCTTAAATCATATCAAGGATCCTACTATAATTTCAGGAATATTCCTAGGAATATTGGAGTCTCTGGGCCTTCAAGTCGATGTAGGGTGGCCTCGTAGGAAAGGCTCGCTCCCAGCCCAAAGCTAGGGTTTAGGGTTTAGGGTTTAGGGTTTGGGGTTTGGGGTGATACCATCGTTCTTGCGAGCGGTTTCGGAGAGATACGCAGAAGATGAAGGGGCCCTGCCCAGTCTTACGGGAAGGGAAAAAGGTGGTATAGTAAGCGAGCTTGTAAGTCCTGTAGAAGCTCAGATAGACTACTTAGACGATCTACCCCCTTACGTAGGACCTGTCTACTTGGAGGTTCATGGGTAGTTATAAGTGGAGTTATAAGTAAGCTAACTATAGTTATAGCCCATATTAGGGGACTTATAACCCTACTTACAAGTACCCATGAACCTCCAAGTAAGTGTGGTCGAGGAGAAGCTTGAGATGGAGGAGCAGCAATTTTGGGGGACTCTGCGTCTTCAATCGCCGCTGACAACGACGGAGCAGATCTTGTATCGCCCCGACCAGTACGGCCCCTTGCCCTAATGTAGTTAGGGTTTAGGGTTTGGGGTTTAGGGTTTAGGGTTTGGGGTTTAGGGTTTAGGGTTTAGGGCAAATACCGATAGTATTCGTTAGGGCTTTAGGCTGCCAGAGTTTGCCAGTAAGTGCCTCAACGCGCTAGCATCCCGATATACAAGCCAAGGTCAGACTTACAAGTGGTACAACACGAACTGCCCATGCTGTCGACGCCCGCTTGAGGCACGGATGTTTGCTGGGATGTGATGTATAACTCTGCTGGCAGCAAAAACGGAGAGATTGACAGACATATCAGCAGTATCACATCATTTAGACCATCAAAAAACTCATATGCAATGTTTTCTAGTCATCATCGAAGGCTTCTTGAACCGTAAACCCTAAACCCTTTCTTTCTTAGCTCGGGCCGAGCCGCAGGTGACGGTCACCAGCATGGCGAAGAGATGGAAGGCCGGTTCACTCTGAAACTTGAGAGCCGAGATTAGGGGCTCCCTAAGAATGTAGGGGCCCTATACTATTTTGGGGAGGCTCCTTATTATGATTATAGTACAATAGACCCAAAACCTTATTCTACTTCTTGAGGCCCCTATATTACCCTACCGTTCGGGTCTGTCTCGAGGTCGCTCCGGTGAACCTCGCGGTTTTTTCCCTGTAAGGGTTTAGGGTTTAGGGTTTAGGGTTTAGGGTTTAGGGTTTAAAGGTCTGCTTCAAGGTCGCAGGGAGCACAGCTCCGCACAAGTGTGTAGCGTAATTCCAGAAGAAGCATTCCCCAGAGCACCCAATACCCCTTAATTAAGGAATATGCCTTAAATCATAATATGAAGGCCCCTATAATTTAAGGTATATTCCTTAATTACGGGGTATTGGGTTCTCTGGGTCCTGAAGCCCCAGAAGCTAAAGCCAGCCATGGATCCCGACACCTCTATGCACGCTAAAACCCTAAATCCCATCCTTTCCCATACAACCCCTGTAACAACCCTATTAAAGCACTGAGCTGCTATAGAATCCCATCAGGGTCATAAATCCATATAGAACCTTCTGTTAAAAACCCTCATATAGTAACCTGGTAAAACCGGTACAAAGCCGTGCAGCAGCAGGATTCTTATTCGAGCGGTCGCCGCGCGTTCGTCGGCTCCCTCTGGGGTGCAAACGCCGGCTACGCTTTGGGCGCCCGGTCCTGATGTAAAGAAGCGGACAAACAAATGCACTTAGACATTTATCGAAGCATGTAGTTAAGCATCGAAACATGTATTCGAGCTGGAAAGATTAAAAGAAGGGTGTGTGTGTGTGCGCATACATATATATATATATATGTATCTGTATGTATAT
>CAJNDV010034695.1:11553-25003 GCA_905221635.1 Symbiodinium sp. CCMP2456 | reverse complement strand
GGACAAAGGAAGTCAAGTGGTTCTTTCGGAGTCTGGTGAAGTGCTAGACAACCGCACGGCTGACAGACTTCTGAGTCTGCGCAAGAGAGAGAGAGAGAGAGAGAGAGAGCGAGAGAGCGAGAGAGCGAGAGAGAGCGATAAAGAGAGAGAGAGAGAGGGAGAGAGGGAGAAGGGAGAAACAGGAAAGACCATACACTGGCGCGGGATGGCACACGTAAGGGGGGACGTTGTTCTCTGTAGCAGACGCCTCTCAGAAGCCACGGGGCATAGTTCTCCTTCTGCTTGATGTCCAAGGAACCTGGATTTGGGATTGTGGTGGCAGAAGGTTCGACAGGAACAGCGGTAAAATTCAGTTGCTCATCGCTGGCCCTTGGCTTAGGGTTTAAGGTGTTTAGGTTTAGGGCACTGTACGATCTTGATTTATTCCGGGTACACACCCTGCTTCAACGTCCAACCCGTCAGTAGCAGCTCGAATGTTTTCGAGGCGCGCTTGGCCCCAAGCCTCACCACCATCACCATGTCTACTCGGAATCTCTCGGATGCTTTGTCGCCAGACCGTTTGGGGCGGTGCAGCTGCAGGCCTTTCATCACCATGTCTACTCCGCATGCTCCGAAGTCCAAAAGACCTCTTTGATCGCAATTCCTGTGGGTGTCAAAGCAGGTCCTAAGCTGTCATGAAACGGAGCCTTGCTTCCTACTTGCGCGTGCGAGGTTCAAACCGATGTGTCCAACAGCCGTGGATCCTGTAGATGCTGGTCACGAGAGAGACTGCTTTCATAGCCCCCAAAAGCCCAAAAGCCCAAAACCCTATCCTTTTCAATTCCGCTAGGACTTTAAAAGGTACCCCCAAGGGTCCAAAGGACCCAATAATCAGGTACTTAGGTTTCGGATAGTAGTTATGTAGGTTACTATTTGGGAGAGTTTTTGATTATTAGGTACTCGGGCCCTGAGGCTACCATCCGAGCGACTCGAGGGCCTGAAGAAAGCCCTCAACCAGAAAACCGTAATCCATAAACCCTAAACCCCTAAGCACTAAGCCCTAAACCCTAAACTCCTAAACCCCCAACCTCCTAAACCCTAAACTCTACATTCCTAAAACTAAACTCTAAACTCCTAAATCCTAAGCCCTAAACCCTAACTCCTAAACCCTGAACCCTAAGCCCTAAACCCTAAACTCCTAAACCCTAAGCCCTACACCCTAAACTCCTAAGCCCTAAGAGCCGGCAAGGGACCGACGACCCGCTCAAAGTCGTCCCTGTCCAAGCTCAGGAGCTGCACTTGGGTTGCCTCCGGTCACATGGGTTTAGAGGGTTTAGGGTTTAGGGATTAGGGTTGAGGGTTAGAGGGTTTAGGGTTTAGGGCTTAGGGTTGAGGGTGTAGGGTTTAGAGTGTAGGGTATTAGAGCTCTTGGGGTTTTGGGTTATGGGTCTTGGGTTCAGCTGCAAAGGCTTCTTTGAGAGGAGTTCACACAGGCTTGTGTCAGCCCTCTCAAGCCCTGATAGTTGACATGCTTACAAGACTCTTGTAAAGCCTTACGAGATGGGGCATTAGCGTTGCAATATGGGATTAAAGCACATTGTCGGCACCGAGATAGAGAGCTCTAGGATCGCGTCGCTCTGGGCGTTTGTGAGGGTTCAGGGTTACAGGGTTTGTAGGGTGCAAAGCAGGAGGGGCATTGTGCGGCATATCGGGCTCAGGGATATACACGGTAAAGGGTCATGGATGAAGAGTTTAAGCCCTGCAAACCCTATAAGCCCTAAATCCCAAAAGCAGAAATGCAACTTGTCTTTGCCGATATTGTGCTTGGGAGCATAAGTGTCTGCAGAGGCAAAAACGTCTTGATAAGCAGTGATGCAATCCGGGGCTCGGCCTCGTGCTACTTGGAGGTTCATGGGTAGCTATAAGTAAGGCTATAAGTAGGGTAACTATACTTATAACCCATATTAGAGGACTTATAAGTCATATTTATAACTACCCATGAACCTCCAAGTATAGCGAGCAAGCATTGTGCGAGTAAGGCTTCCGGTGAGCATTTAATATAGGGGCCTTAGTACTTGGACTAGGGTTCCTGGGTAGATTAGACTATACATGAGTCATAATAAGGACCCCCCAAAGACCTGTTCGAATTATTAAGGCTATCTGAGGGGGCTTCTGGTTGCCATCTATATACATACATATATGTATCCCTCACGACTTGGTGGTAGATTTGAGGAAGCCTAGGAATCTCTGCAAAAAAAAATCATTAATAAAACCCTAAACCCTCAACCTAAAACCCTTAACCCTAAACCCTGAAAGAGCAACCCAAGTACTGAACGATACGACGAACAAAAAATGCTTTGAGCTGCCGAGACGAAAGCCAGTGCGGGACATAACCAAAAAGGCGTGGTTCTAATATAACGACCTCAATAACTAGAATAGGGTCTTGGGGCTCTTTGTACTATATATCACTATATATATATATATAGAGAGAGAGAGAGAGTTTTATAGAAAGGAACCCCCAAAATAGTGCTGGTAACTATTTCGGCCCCTATGTTACAGTGCCAGCAGACCCACTGCACAATCTGCTTGAGCTCAAGACGGTCAACAGCAAACAGAAAGCAACACAGCATCCCCATTGACACGAAATCCTGGTCCTGAAAGCTTGACTGTTTTGCGATGCCCAGCCACCGCTGTGACGGTAGCTGCCCTAGGTGTGCGGTTGATGAAGGCGAGCTCACCTGATATCGCAACTTACCGCAACTCGCCGAATGGAGCTGGACGAGACAATCTAACCATTCTTTAGGCGATGGCCCGGAATTTCATATGCCGGGGCCTCAAAAATGCATGTACGCAGCTCCATAAAAACAAGGCGTATGACAAAATGCCGCCGTGATCAAGCGCTCTCGCCAGGGGTACACTGTCATCAGCATTGTTCATGATGGCCTTCATCTTCGTCATCACAATCATCATAGAAGGCCTGTGCTATTCTGGCCGTCATCATCAAATATCATTAACATCACCATCTGCACAGCCGTCGCCTGCCCAAAAACGTCAGCTTCACCCTCAACCGAACAGGTCATTCCTGCCGGGGTAAACCCTCTCGAAGGCTTTCAACAGCCTTCCCCAACTCATGAACTTTTGTGCTTGGACCTGATCAGCAACTTTCGCTCAAGCTAGACCCGTCGGAGATGGGTTTCCACTACTTACCTGTGTAAGGGGGAGGCGGTACTTTCACAAAACAGAATCGTCCACCTTAATCTAGAAACCCTACTTGGTACTACTGTTGATGGACAAAATCCTGCAGTACCCATTATAAGGAATATACCATAATTCCCATAGTTTAAGGTCCTTAAGGTCATGCAGGATTTTGTCCATCAACAGTATGTTGATACTTAGAGGGATCCTGTCGGGCAGTACACCCTGTAAACCCCAAGCCCAAGGCTCTAAACCATACAACCCCAGCACTAAAGCCGAAACCCTGCAAACCCTAAACTCTAGGAGTGCCGTACAGGATCCATTCAAGCCCTTATAGGATCCCTTAAAGGGCTACACACTGCTAAACTCTACACCCTATACCTAAAGCCCTGTAAAAGGTAAAAACTGTAGACCCTGTAAACCCCAAAAACCCTAAAAACCCGATAAACCCTCTAAACCCAATAAACCTTATAAACCACCCCATAACCCCTATAAACCCTCTAAGCCCGATAAAAATTCTAATCCACCCTATAAAGCACCCTATGACCCCTATCAACCCTAAAACTCGAAAAACCGGCCGGGCCACCGAAGCGTTCGCCCTGCGAGTAGGTGCGCACGACGTGCTCATCGAAGCCTTCGGAGCCAACCTGACCCGGCACCCTTACAGTCCTTTTAGGGTTTATAGGGTTTAGGCTTTAGGGTTTTGGGTTTAGGGCTTAGAGTCATAGGGTTTAGGGTTTAGTGTTGAGGTTTATGGTTGGAGGCCCAGGGGACATAGTAAGTAGGCTACAAGTAGAGTTATAAGTACCCTAACAGGAGTTACCCCAATTATAACCCTACTTATAACCGACTTACTAAGTCCTCTGGACCTCCAAGTACAGTCGGTTTAGGGTTTAGGGCTTATAGGGTTTAGGGTGTTTAGGGTTTATAGGGTTTACTATTATATGGAACCTCCAAAGCAGTATGGGGAATTCTTTAAGCCCCTATAGTAGTAGCTTTAGGATTTAGGGTGGATGGAGCTTGGGGCTCACACCCGTAGGGTTTACGTGGGCTTGGGGATGTGTGGGGTTCAGGGATGGGTTGTGCAACATTGTGCAACGCTAGATCAAGATGCGGCCCCTTGGTTTGTCAACACCCTTGTTGAAAAGTCATCGGCATCTGTAGGAGCCCCAGTCACCCAAATCCTTGTCATAGCAGGGGGCTCCATTAGCCAAGGGTCTGCATAAACCCTAAACCCCTAAACCCTAAACCCATTGATGAATCAAACCAGTGTAAGAACTTGACGGCTGTACGAAACCGAGCAGGAGACCAGGCTCATAAAACTTGTGACACTGGGCTTTGAAGTAACCAGGGAGAAAAAAGTATAGACTTTAATCTTATAATGGTTCCTTTGAGGAACAGGTCCCCAACAAAAAGTATTAAAGTATGGAACTCCAAAGCCAAGGACAGGTGCCTTGGCCACGCGGATGCTTGCCTCGCATTGGCCGCGGAGGATCATGAAGAACCTCAATGTGATGGGTGCAGCTGCATGTTATGCGGTGATACCTTCACATCCATACCGAGACTTGCTGAAGGACAAAATCCAAACAGGCAGTTTTTGAGTTCAGAGCTTTACACAGCCCGAAATAGAGTCTCAGTAACTCTAAATTCTAAACTCCTAAACCCCTAAGGCCTACCTTAATCCAAAAACCTATAGGACCAAAAAATTTACGTGAAGCTCCTCATTACGATGTCACGTCCTTGAAAGAGTATCGGTTTTTTGGTGGTTTACTACCTAACAAAATCTAAACCCTAAGCCCCAAACCCGAAACCTTGCCCCGAAACTTTTGGGCTTCGAGAGAAACGCTGCTCAAGCTGCTCTGCACCCACATCTCCCTGCTTTACGATGACCTCCCCGCGCTTGAAGGTCCGCTTCCTTGCTCCGGCTCATATAGGGTTTATACTCGAGTTCAAGAGTTGAGAAGTTTTGGATTTAAGAGCGTATTGTTTAGTCTAGGAGGTTTAGGGTAGTAGTTTCTGGATATTCAAATTAAGGTCGGGTGGCTGCTCTCACTCGGAGTCTCCATTGGGCCTGTTTGCAACATGCCTTCTGCGACTTCACTCGGCAAACTCCCTAAACCATACAAAACGGAGGCCCCTGGGAGTGCGCTTTTACCCTAAACCCAAAAGACCCTAAGGGTCCATGTGCCCAAATAGAATATACTTTGGCCCCAAAGTACCTATATAGGGACTACTTTAAGGCCAAAGTATATACTATTTGGGCACATGGACCCTTAGGGAGAATTATGCCATAAAAGAAGCTAGCAACAAGCACAGTGTCAGCAAGCTTCAAAAAGTGCACTCTTACAGCCCCCCAGACTCCAAGACGGGGAACTCTTTTTTTGGTAGCTACTTGCTTAGCTAAGCGAATCGGTCTTGAATGGCGCGAGGACTGTTGAACGTTTTCTTTCAGCGCCTGTTTGCAGTCACAAACCAACAACTGGTGGCGAGGCAAGCAGGACGAAAGTGCGATCAGAAACCATTGCAATCAAGTTTGCACCTTAGGAAACTTCTGCTCCAAACCCTTAACCTTAAACCTCACAAACGCCTCCAATACAAGAGCGAAAGCAGCTCTTAAAAGACTCGAGTCGGAAAGTCAGCAAGATACTACTGCCTTGATGTCTCTATAAAGAAGTCCTGATATGCACAAACGCTACCACACATAGTGGCTCTATGTACGCACGTGATGGGTCCATTCAATACGTTCGAATCTTGAGCACCCCAAGTACAAGGATCTTCGTAGCTCGATGGAGTTCCGGTGAATGTTAAGGTGAAATTCAACAGGGACTGTATACGAAAGCAGTATTACCAATAATTCCGACCCGGACCTCTAAACCGCAAGAACTCAAACCCTTAATCCTTGGACCGTAAACCGTAAGCCCATGAACCACTGATATAGGCGCCTTGCTCACTAAAGCTGTACTTGGCTAACTCTCAATCCTAAAGCCTAGTATCCCTAAATACTGAACCCTAACCCTTATAGTCACGGCCTTTGTTGAGTTGTTGAGATCCCAAGCCTTAAACCCCGTAGTCTACAGACTTCCTATAGGGCGTTGGAGGCTTTATCCATAGGCCCCTTAGTAGTTCCTTTTTGGGATTACCTAATAAATCCTACATAAAGAAGCCACAAAAAGGAACTACTATGGGGCCTATAGGTATGAGCTTTCTGAGCCAACCGAAATCTTGGAGCAGGCGTCTCCATGATGTCGGCGATGCGAGCGATGAGCTCATCATCAAACCTTTGGATTTGTGTGAGGTGTTTGGACGGTTTAGTTTAGGGAATTTAGGGTTTAGGGTTTTCTTACTTCCCCAAGAAGCCAGGGAAAGAAAGGGTTAAACTTTCAGATTGCTATTTCATTATAAGAACCCAAAAAGTTTAAAGGTCGGTTCTTGGGAACTAAGAGAGGTTAGGGAATTTGGAGGTTTAGGGTTTAGGGGTTCAGGGGTTTAGGAAATTAGGGGTTCAGGGGTTTAGGAAATTAGGGGCTCAGGGTTCCTGTTGGCGCTTACACCCGGACGCGTCTGCAGGCAAGGTCTGAAACGGAATCTGAGGGAACTGACAACTCCAGACAAACAGCTCGCAGGACCTTCCCCTTAGGGTTTAGAGGTTTAGAGTTTAGGGTTTTAGGCTTTAGGGACCTTAACCCTAAACCCTAAACCCTAAACCCTAAACCCTTAGGGTTTAGGGGTTTGGGGTTTAGGGGTTTAGAGTTTAGGGTTTTAGGCTTTAGGGACCTTCCTCTGCTCCTTGGCCGAGTGAGGTAAGATATAAGTAGACCTTAAGGCCATACTCAGAAGCCTCGACTTGGGGCTTGGGTTTAGGGTTTCGGGTTTAGGGTTTTGGGGCTCGCTCGCTCTCTCTCTCTCTCTCTCTCTTTCTGGTTTAGGGTTCAGGGTTTAGGGGGCCGACACAAACCATCTTCTTAAGCGCTTTTGTACGGCACTCGTACACATACCGCTCGCATGTAAGGGTATCGCAGTGTATCGTATTTAAAGTCGCCCCACCACCGCTGTACTCAGTAGCTGGGGGCTGAGTTGGCTTGAGTTGTCAGGGTTCAGGGCCCATGATTAGGTTTGAATGTTAATGAGTGGCTTCAGATTCAGGAGAACCCTGAATCCTTAAACTTTGAAGCCCCGAAGCTCATGTGGCCTGCGACATTAACTGATGAAGCGCGCTGGGCAGCCGTTGGATTCTTGCTTTCAGGATAGATTTTCTCCCCGGTTCTTAGCAAGGAATGGGGGAGTGGGTTATAGGGACTACTATAAGGGACCATCATAGGGATCCATTCCCCCATTCCCGACGAAGAACCAGGGAGTTTAGGGAAACTCCTTTTTAGGCCGTCTGCCTTCAGGGTAGCCAGAGTGGCTGATCGCTACTGGGTTTCGACACACACACACACACACACTCGCACGAAGCTGGCATGGCAAGCTAAGGTCCCGAGCTGGGGTTTAGGTTTAGGGTTTAGGGGATATGTCCCCGGTGCCTGCGGATATGAAGCTTTGCACTTTGAGACTGGCCTTAGCATAATACATAAGAACCCCAACATCTAAAACACTATAACCAAATCGGCTGACGTATAGGAGACCTGACCTGGTAACACGACAGCTGGCGACAAGAATATACACCCTCAAATGTCTGGCCTGCTTTAGGGTTGAAGGCTTAGGGTTTGGGGCCTGCTTTTCTTTTTCATTGTTAAGTGTATCGCTCCTTTCTCTCCGCCAGTTTGGGGGCTTCAGGTTTTCGGATTTTGCTTACACACTATATATATATATATATACATATATGGTGAATCTTCGAATCTGAACAAAGGCTGTGATTCAGAGAAAACTCTACCATCGCTGCACAGGGATTGTAGATGAGTGAGTGCTTGGATGGCTAGTGGGCCTCCTTTATTAAGCTTTGGGCTTTCAGGACGATCTTGACAAGCTCAGGGTTAGGGCGCAAGCAAGGCGCGGACTTCTCAATCTGCAGTGCGCTTGCCGGGTAAATTGTAGTCGCCCCCCTCACCCCAAATAAGCAATCTCTGAACCCTATATTCCCACAAGACTTGGCCGCCGCACGTCTCGAACATCGGCACACCCGTGCGGAGATACTTCTCACGCACGCCTCGCTCGTGCATTGCCGAGCGGGTGACGACATTGTAGTACCTTGTGAGCTATAGGGGCCTTTAGTGACAAGAATAAGGCTTGGATAGCAGAGATGTGTGGAAAGTTTCTGAAAATACTATTCTCATTATAGTCGACGCCTATATTCCCGATATGTGTGGGCGTTTCGCGATCCCCCAATTTGCTCTAGGAAGCAGAAACACGCGAGAAGCCCACTTACCCATGTAGTAAAGCGTCTAAACCATGTAGCCCATGCAGCACAGCAACCGCGCACATAAGCGGTTGCTGGGCTTCCAAGGAGAAGTACGTAGTCATCGATGACAACCGAACAGTACGACTGCACCTGCAAAGTCGCTCGCTCGCTCAATCACTCGAGTCTGCAAACATGCATGCTGCTGATTTCTTTCTCACTCTCTCGTGCACACAGAGACACACACGCACACACACACACACACTGACTTACTTTTCGAAAGCATTCGCAAACATACCACTACCTATGAGAACATTTCAAGCACCTCCAGCACGTCTGCCGACAATTTGGGAATTCCAAGCCCGCAGCAGTATGTGGAGATTGCAGGAATCATGCGATATATTGGTTGCCAAACTTGCTGCTTCTGCACGCATACTGGTGGTAGGCGGTGCGTGGGGAGGAGGCGGCGCAGGATGAGTAGTAATCGTAGTAGTAGTCGTCGTCACAGTTGCAACAAGGCAAGGCGATACCAGAGAGCACAGCGATGCCAGCATCATATCGGAGGCCGCAGTAATTAGCCCTCGAAAAAGCTCGAAGTATTTCGGATTTAGTTTGTAGGCTCTTGACTCACTTCGAACATCCACAGAGTTCCAGGACCAGGACACGCCGTTGCAGAACCCACCGCTGCACAAAGGGTTTGTTGGAAACCGGGCTGGAAAGAAATGCCCAGCATCACCCTCTCAACGCAAAGCCGAAAACTTCAAGTTCAGCAATGGGAAAAGGTTCCCTACAGCCCAGGGAGGATGTAGTGCTTAGGGTTTCAGAATCTGCATCTAAGCTGCACGTCCCGTTTAAGCTTTCCAACCACGGTGGGCTGGATAGCACGCACCGTCATGCGCCTGTGCAGAGCTACTTTAAAGGATTTGACAGCTATCATTGCTAGAAGAGGGTCTTGCGGTTGATGATAGCATTTTGGTAGAAAGGGGCTGTCAGGGGACCTGCTTGAAAAATCCGGCTATGCTATATGTCTTGGATCCCACAAGGCGAGACCATAAGTGAATACTTCAATTCCCAGCTTCTTCATGGGTGAGCCCCAAAACCATGAAGCCCAAATCCCACAAAATGTCCGCAACCCCCAAACCCTAAAGAAACACAGCGCTCTGAATAACAACCACCTAAGCCCAACACCTGAATTTCCTGATTAGCAGCACTAGGACCCACGGTAACCTAGGAATAACAAGGGCTCCTTGCTGGTATTGGATACTTTTTTCACAAGAGTTCCAATTCCAAGACTACAAAAAGTGAACAAGGGCCCACACCTTTCTTTTTTGAACCCAGACTCTGCCAACCAGCTGGGCAGCAGCACTTCCAGACTATTGCATCTGGGAAGTAGCGCCGCCAAAACCGTAAACCCGAAACCCTCAAACCCTAAAACCCAGACCCTAAACCCTAAACCCGAAACCCTAAACCCTAAACCCTAACCCTAAGACCCGGCCTGCGGAAGCCGAAGAGCATGGTGTGCTCTCCGAAGAAGGTGCCCTCGAAGATGTTGACCTGGCCATACTTAGAGGGTCGGGGGACGTAGTAAGTCGGTAAAAAGTAGACTTCCTCTTACACTAAAAGGGATCCTAATTGGGTCATGATACTTATAACTCTATAAAATAACTACTTACTAAGTCCCCCGACCCTCCAAGTAAGCGGTTTTTTCCCACCCGGACTAGCAGAGTTGAGGCTGATGAGTGAGGGCTAAGCCCTAAACCCTCTAAGCCCTATAATTAGACCCGAAACCCTTTAAGCCCTATAAACCCTATAAGCCTTATAATACTCTAAACCCTATAGACCCTAGACCCTAAAAGCCCTATAAACCCTAAACCTCTTTTTGTTGGCTTATAGGGTGTTTGGGGGGGATACATAGTCGGGCTTTGAGGGTTTAGTCGGGCTTGGAGGGTTGAGGGGGCTTCTGACGACGGTTTAGGGTTTAGGGTTTAGGGTTGTTTAGGGGCCACAAAAACAGACAATATGCCACTTAACAGTAACAAGATGTAATGTAGGGTGCCTTTATACTTCGAACGGGGTTTTTTTGGGGCCCATTATGCTATAAATACGATACGGAAACCTCCGAAATAGCATTGGGACTTATTTAGGCCCCTAATATGATACGGAACCCCCGAAATAGCATCGGGACTTATTTAGGCACCTGTATTAGGCTCTTGGCTGAAGTGCGGCGTGAACTCCAAATCACAGGAGATTCTGGGGGCTGAGGAACCAGGCTCCAAACCTAGTGCCTTTAGGGGGCTAAGGCTTTAGCTTTGGGGTTTTTGGTTCAGGGTTTTCGGGCTGTGGAGACTGGGGGCGCTGGAAGTCTAGGGCCTGGGGTTTATAAGGTTTCGAATCCTTTTCGTCATGGCCCAAGCTCTTTAAGCTTTGCCCGGTGCAAGCGGTGCCTCAATGAGCGGAATAGGGTTTGTGAAGGAACTTCTAGTATACTTACAAGGCGGGAACCCTATTCACAGTTGCTGAGGCCCTTAAACTCATGCTTGTTTGAACCCAGGCCACTGTGCAGTCTTGCCGGAAAGGGCGAGTTAGGCAGCAGTCGTGGCTCCAAACTCACTGTGACGACTTTCGCAATCGCACTATCCGAAAGCAGACTGAGTAAGAGTATAGCCCCGAAGCCCTTCATGGAAGTCTTATAAAAGCCCTTATAAATCCCGTCTAGCTGCCCTAACAACTCAGGCTTCTTTTCCACCTTCAGAAGCCTCAAAGTCAGCTGTGGTTTTTGAAGTCACTCCCTGGCTAAATCCCACCTCTGACACCAAAACCTTCAAAGCCCCCCTGAAGGGCTGCTCCTTTGAAGCCCCAGTTTGACGTCTTGTTTGTGGGGCGGGTGCGTGTATATATATATATATATATATATGTGTGTGTGTGTATACACACACATAAACACACACATATGTATATGTATATATATATATATATGTATACATATATATATATATGTATATATATATATGTATATAAATATATGCCTGTACATGTATATATATATATATATATATATGTGTGTGTGTGTCATTTTGTTTGCAGTTCGGGCGCGCTTATAAGCTATACCCGGATGCAGGGGACTTGATTTGTTGTTGTTTACTATGGAGGCCCTTCTATTCGGCACTCATTTCTCTGAGGCCGTGATTACGGACCTTGAGTTTCTCGAAACTCCCTACACCCTAAACCCTAAACCCCAACCCTAAACCCTAAACCCTAAACGCACCTCCTTCTTGGAGGAACGCCGGAGGAGGGTGAAGGGGTCCTGCGCTGCGCACGGCGCACGGTAGAGCTTGTAGGGCTGTTGGGTTCATAACAGGGTTCAGCGTTCAGGCGGAAGTCGCGAGGAGATGGAAATCAAGGTCAACCTCGAACCAAGTTTCATATTCTCCCAAACCCTGCAGCCTGAGGGAGGTGAAGCATCACGCCCTAGAGCAAAGCCCAAACAAGAACCAATGAACGACAAGTGCCATCAGGTATCGCGAACATTATGCTGTTGATGTGGGGTCTGTGGTAGAGGATTGTACAGCGGTTTGTCAACTTGGCTTACACTAGTGCCTCATCGCGGCAGTTTGTGACATGTTCCTCGTGCTGCGGTCAACATTCACTGAGACTCCTGAGTCCAAAATCCTGATTAAACATCAGCCCTGAACCCCTAAACCAGAAGCCCTAAACACTGCATGTATGCATGTATGTATATAAGTACAAATATATAACTAAATAAAACAGTAAACAAATAAACAAATAACTATAACATATATATATACACATACATATACATATACATATACATATGCATATACATATATACATACATGCATGCATTCAGGCATACATACATAAATGCACATAGAAATATACAAAGCGCTGAACCGTGGTTCTCCCTCAGCCAAACCCGGACGAAACGTACGGAGGGTCATCAGCATCGGTCTCTGCCGTGGCAGCGCCGGAGATGAGTAAATAGCCTGGGAGGAAGAAGGGTTCACTTGGAGGTTCCAGGGACTTAGTAAATAGGTTATAAGTAGAAGTTATAAGTACCCCAACTGGAGTTACCCCATTTATAACCCTACTTATAGACGACTTACTAAGTCCCCTGGACCTCCAAGTAGACCCTTAACCCTTTTCAGCATGGGCTTGGATTGTGTGCCAGCGAACACACCTCAACAGTTAAGGGCCTAAACCCTGAACCCTGAACCAAAACCTACTTACTAAGTCCCCTGGACCTCCAAGCAGGGTTTAGGGTTCAGGGTTTAGGGGAGCTTTCTACTAGCAGCTTTCTGCTTCTGCCGTGTTTTGTCATCCCATAGGCACCATAGTAGTTCCTTCTTGTGGGATCCTATTAGGTAATCCCGAAAAAGAACTACTAAGGAGCCTATGGGATTGTTGTTTGCATGTTGTTTTATTTGAATTCTGCCGTGACCTGGGCCAAGATGTTTGTTGTGTAAGTGTTACTGCCACTTTTGAGACGTTTCATGTGCAGGCTTTTTTGGCTTTCAGCTCGTGATTTCGGAGCGGTGTCGAAAACGAAGGATGGAGCCAATTTGTTGGGCTGATAACCGAGAAATGAGAGAGGTTTAGGGTTTCGACTCACACTCTCGCACAAGGCAGGCATGGCAATGAGGTTCCGAGCTTGCTACGTGAACATGCTGNNTTTAGGGTTTAGGGTTCTTGAGGTTCAGAGTAGCGGCCTTTGGCCTCAGACGGGATGGCCCCGGAGTCTGAGGGAGAAAGCGCCTGATGAGGCTGCCTGTGCTTCTGAGCGTCCCAAGTGTTTTTCCTGATATGCTCGTGGGCGAGCTTGCCGGCTCACCCTCAGGCTACCGGTACCTAGATAGTACATACTTTTTAGGCCGCTTGGTACCTGAAAAGGGAACCCCTGGCAGGACTAAGTATATATATATA
>CAJNDV010034694.1:9630-28907 GCA_905221635.1 Symbiodinium sp. CCMP2456 | reverse complement strand
GTCCTTAAACAGGTAAGTTATCTGGGGTCAAGGTCGGGCTGAGGGTTTAGGGCTTAGGGTTTTAGGGTTTAGGGTTTAGGGCTTAGGGCTTAGGGTTTTAGGGTTTAGGGTTCAGGGCTTAGGGTTTTAGGGTTTCGTAAGGATGATGGGTCTGAGCAAGTCCCATACCTTGCACCCCACACCGGGCAACACTCCGGGAAAGCAGCACTGAAGATGATGCTACTACTTCGACTATGGCAGGTATGACATAGGAACAGCAGTTGCAGAAACGTGGTTATAGTAGCAGTTAATGCCAACACATCCAACCACCGCAACATGAGAGCGAATTAAGTAAGGGTAAAAGACATATTCAACTCCACAATCGAGAAACTCGGGGGTTGTTGTGAATGCGTCAGGATAATGGGATCAGTCTGTGCTCAAGGAGCATTCTTGTTGGTCGTTCTTCGCGAGAAACTCAAGCTTTTTCTCGAAGTTGTCCAGCACCTTCGCCTGAGTCCAAAAACAAGGTCCTGAACACTCAGACTGCTTCTTGTGGGCAGGAATGGGGGGTGGTCTGGTGCAGATTGTGTGTTGTTGGTATGAATAATGGAGAGCCCGAGGGAGCAATGCGACCAATTATTCAGACCCCTATGCAAGACCCTAAAATCCTCAGCCAAGACCCAAGCATGGCCGGGAGCAAAACACGTTACCCTTCACCACCCACCCCGGATCGGACACATCCACGCTAAAGAGCTTACTGCGAGAACCCCGACGCAAATTGCCAGCTCAGCAGTAGTTGTCATTGCCTGTATGATGAGTAGTGCAGCCACTGTGTTCTTCGTTCTGCTATTCCTGGTCGTGTCATGATTTATGTCGGTGGTGGTCAGAGCAGCAGATCACAAAACCCCAACCATGTAGCAATTCGCTTCAACCACGATCCAAGCCACGAGCTATAACTTGAATACTGCAACATTGAGACCTACTTACTTGGAGGATCATGGGACTTAGCAAGTAAGGTCATAAGACCCTTAATTGGGGTTATAAGTCACAGCTACCTTAATCATAACCCTACTTACCAAGTCCCATGCCCCTCCACGTAGAGCGCTGATTGAAGACTCGTGAGGTGGCAAGAAACACCACAAGTGGTATGCCTGTTTGTTTAAAGCTCGAATGCACACCGTAAACCAGAACATGCCTTAAGAACCCTAACCCCTAAACCCCTAAACCCCTAAACCCCTAAACCCCCAAACCCTAAAACCCTCAACCCTAAACCACTCAACCTCTAAACCCTAAAACCTAAAACCCTAAACCCTCAACCCTAAAACCCTAACCCCTAAAGCCTGGTGGGAAAAACGACCTTGTCAAGGCCTCGAAAAGCTTGCGGCACATGCGCTGGACCCTAAGACACCAGAGCCCTACAACCCTTATGTAGGGGCCTAAATAATTACCACTACTGTTTTGGGGGTTCCTTCCTTACTATTATAGCTATAGAATAATGGGCCCCAAAACCCTATTCTAATTATTCAGGCCCTTATGTTGCCTGCACCCCAATCGTAAACGGGAATCGGGTTTGGTCGGGGCTTTAGGGTTTAGGGTTAAGGTTTTGGGTTTAAGCCAAACGGATGCAGACTAATGGCCTTTTGCGGGCGTTGGGCCACTTTTGTACCTACTTTGGGGGCCAACCGGAAACCACGGCGGGCCACGGTAAGCCCAAAACCATAAACCCTAACCCCTAAACCCTAAAACCCTAAACCCTACCAGGTTGCCATGTTCACGTTGTTCCTCTCAGCCTGGCACATCTTCGCTATCTTCGAAGGCTTCACAGGGCGTAGTACCCAGGGTTCCTTATAGGGCTCCTTGACTGAAAGGGTTCCCTAAATGGATCTAGAAGGGTTCTACACGGGGTGAGGGGGGCTAGGGCTACTTAAAAGATGATGCAACTCAGTACTAGGGGTCTAACCAAGCTAAAGCTGCGCATAAGTACTTGTGGCCCCAATTAAGGAACTTACTTAGACTTACTTATCACCTTACTTACTAAATCCCATGATCCTCCAAGCAGGGTTTAGCGGATTTCGGCTTAGCAGTTTAAGGTTTCGGTTCCGGGTTCGGTTTGCGGGCCGTAAACCCTAAATCCTAAACCCGAAACCCTAAACTCACTCACTCACTCACTCACTCACTCTGCTGCGTAAAGGTTTAGGGGGTCCTGTGCAAAAGGCTTCGAGCCCAAAAACGTAGTCGCGGATGGAGAAACTCGCGGGCCACAATCAACGGGATGATTGATGCAGTGCTGCAAGTCGTATCCGCATCATCCACCCACTCAAGCGGCCGGCGCCGGCCAGATGTGTGCGGCATCTCAAATGCTTAGTGCTCTTTGTCGCATCACAGTTGCCAGTACGTGGCATCAGATACCTAAATCCTAAACCGTAACACCCTAAACCCACTAAGCCCTAAACCCTCAGTCCTAAACCGTAACACGCTGAACCCTAAATCCTAAATCCAAACACCCTAACACCCTGAATCCTGAACCCGAGCACCCTCACACCCTAAATCCTAAACCCTAAACCCTAGACCCTAAACCGGGTTAAGAGGGATGCCGGTGTATAAGGTTAGGCTCTACAGGGTTTAAGTTGAGGCGGTTAAAGGTTCAGGCGTGGTTTACGTTTTCGGGTTCAGAAGCCGGCTCCGGGCTTCAAGTCAAGGATATATAGCCTAGGGTTTAGGGTTTACGTTTAAGGTTTAGGGTTTAGGCTTTAGGCTTTAGGCTTTAGGGTTTAGGGTTTAGGGTTTAGGGTTTAGGGTTTAGGGTTTAGGGTTTACGTTTAAGGTTTAGGGTTTAGGATTTAGGGCTTAAAGTTTAGGATTTAGAGCTTAGGCTTTAGGACTTAGGGTTTAGATCCCAGGCCGTTATGGGGTCTAAACTAAAACAGTCGGAGCCCACAGAAAGGGTCCCGGGTGTCCTGTCGACATGCGCATTAAGATAGGAACCTGTTTCAAACGAATCCTCAAAGAAAACCTTCTGCAACGGCGCCTGCCTCATCTGACCCCGTATATCCACCCTCAACCCTAAACCCTCAACCCTAAACCCTAAACTTAAACCCCGAACAGAACAGCGCCGGCTTCATCTATGCAAAGGCTCTCCTCTGAAATTCGTGTCGATCCGTGCTTAAAGGATCATGGGACTTAGCAAGTAGGGTTACAGCTACGGTAGCTATACTTATATTTACTTATAACCCCAAGTAAGCGGCTTATAACCTTACTTACTAAGTCCCATGGTCCTCCAAGTAGTGAAGCCTCCAGCGATCCGTCCCTAAACCCTAAACCCCTAAACCCTAGACCCCTAAACCCTAAACCCCCAAACCCTCAACCCTAAACCCTACACACCCAAACCCTAAACCCCTAAACCCCTAAACCCTAAATCCGTGGCGTCCTGCTTCATCATGACTTGACCCAAAACCCTAAACCCCTTATAGATCCCTGAAAGGATCCCTAAACTGAACCCCGTGGCGATCCGTGGGCGTCCTGCTTCATCATGTGGAAGTTCCTAAACCCTAAACCCTAAACTTTGAACCCCAAAGCGTCAACCCTAAACCCCAAACCCTAAACCCCCAAACCGTGAACCCCTAAAAGCCCTAACTCCGTGGGCGTCCTGCTTCATCATGTGGAAGACGAACCACTCCCGACTCTCGTCGGGGATGCCCATGGCCTCGGTGGAGTCGATCCGCTTCACCTGCAGGAGCTGCCTACTTAAAGGATCATGGGACTTAGTAAGTAGGGTTATAAGTTCCTTAATTGGGGTTATAAGTAAATATAAGTATAGTTACGTTAATCATAACCCTAGTTACTAAGTCCCATGATCCTTGAGGTACGTTTTGCTTTCTTTTCGAGGGAGCCACGGATTTAGGGTTTTAGGGTTTGGAGGTTTAGGGTTTAGGGTTTTAGGGTTTAGGGGTTTAGGGTTTAGGTTTCGCGTTTTCCTTTAAAGGGATCTACTTGAAGGATCATGGGACTTAGTAAGTAGGGTTATAAATACGGTAACTATACTTCTAACCCCAATTAGGGGACTTGTAACCTTACTTACTAAGTCCCATGATCCTCCAAGTACCTTTTGCTTTTTTTTTTTAGGGGAAGCCACGGATTTAGGGTTTTAGGGTTTAGGGTTTAGGGTTTGGGGGTTTGGGGGTTTGGGGGAGGGTTTGGAGGTTTAGGGTTTAGGGTTTGGGGTTTTACGGTTTAGGGTTTAGGGTTCAGCTTCTGCTTTCTGTTGGTCGGGGTTCTCAAGGGACTAAAGGAGGGACCCTTAAAGGGACCCTCGGGGTTATATAGGAGCTTTATGAGACTATATAAGCGGAATAGAAGGGTTATATAGGGTATTTGGATTAGGGGTCCCTTGTAGGGGTCCCTCCTATTGTCCCTTAAGGTTCTTTAAACCCTGAACCCTAAACCCTAAAACTCAGCTTTGGTCGTTTAGGAGGTCTTGTTACACGAGTTCTATAGTGTTCGGGAGAAGGCTGGAGGGAGTGCGGAACAGGGTTGCGGCTTTTGGGACTATGATCCTAGCAGACCAAAAACGCAACGACGCCTGCTTTGGGCTTTAGGAGCTTCGGGCCCCAGATCTCACCCTAAGGGTCCGTGTAGCTAAATAGTACATACTTTGGCCTTAAAGTAGTCCCTACTTGAGTACTTTGGGGGCAAAGTATCTACCATTCAGGTACGTGGACCCTTAGGGTCAGCCACGTTTTCTGGAATCCAATTGCTGCTCTTCGAAGGACTGGGGCTTTCATGAATATGGAGACCTTAATATTAACTGGAGCAGGGTTCAGGGCATGACATGTCAGAGTACACAGGTGTACAAAGGGACAATGAGGGGATACTGTCACAGACCTTAAACCCTAAACCCTTTATACCTGGCGATCCGGGCTGTCTGGATGGTGCACAGCCTAAACCCTACTCGAAGGCTCCCGGACCCCCCAACCCTAGCCCCCAAAGCCGAAACTCGCCCCCAGAGAGCCCAAGACCCTCTTAGGCATTAGGAGCCTTATGGTAAGCCCTAAACCCCAAACTACCCTGAACTTATCTAAACTACCCGAATCCCTAAACCCCTTGAGCCCCAAACCCCTCAAGCCCTAAGCCCTAATTAAAACCCTCCTTCCCGAACAAGACCTGCTTCGAGAGATCCCTCGCTACCGAGCTGGGCAAAGTCGGTCGCGTCTCCTTGGGGCTTAAGGTGCTTAGAATGAGTTTCGGGTTTAGGGTTTAGGGCTGTTTAGGGTTCAGGTTGTTGGGTTTATGTTGTTGGGTTTAAGATTTACCTGGACCCTAAAGAACCTACCCTCTTAGGGTTCCTTATTATGATTGTCTTATATACGTCCGTAAAAGGTAGGGTTCTTTAGGGTCTAGGTAAGGTTTAGGGTTTTGTTGTTGGATATTGTTTCCAAGTATGGGTTCAAGGCTTGGGGTGGGGTGGAGGATTGGGGATGTAGAGCTTTGGTTTAGGGTTTAGGTTTAGGGTTTAGGGGTTTAGGGTTTAGGGTTTAGGGTTTAGGGTTTAGGGTTTAGGGTTTAGGGTTTAGTTATGGTTGGCTTAATGCGAATAAGGTTTTGGGGTACATTATACCAGAATGATAAGCTGGAACCCCCACCATAATGTTTTCCTTCTAAGGTTTAAGTGAGGGCTCAGGGTTAGGGCTCATGCAACACCGCCAACCCGAAAACGGACCCTAGCTTAGACAGGCCTTAAGGGACGCAGGGTGTTTAAAACCAAGTTTAGTTTAGCACCTGGAGGAACTGAGCTTGTAAGTAGGTATCAGTAGAGTTACCCTCATCAAAACCTGCAGGTACTAAATCCCAGAAAGTACACCCGCAACCCCTAAACCCTAGTTGCTCCCTTACAGAACCTTTATGGACCCCTGTAAAGGAACCCTGATAGACCCGTAAAGTCCTCGGAAGCTCCTTTAAGTAGTACCCGAGTAGATTCTTAAAACCTCCGAACCCCCCTTGTAGGGCGAGGCTTTGGGTAGTTTTCAACATTCGGGTCCCTTTTAGGGTCCGTTTCAGAAGGGTGCGGTACCATTTTGGGGACCTGAAAGGGACCCTTATTAAGAGAACCCTAAACCCTAAACCCCCAACCCCAAACCCTAAACCCTAAACCCTAAACCCTAAACCCTAAACCCCAAACCCCAAACCCTAAACCACCCCTTTGAGTCGAGGGCTTCATTGCCGGAGCTTTGGGTGTGGGCCGTGGGGCGGTAGTGCCGAGGGGCTCTGAAACCTGCAGTCCAAAACCCCTCTGGGTTTAGGGCTCAGGGTTTAAGGTTTAGGGCTCAGGGCTCAGGGTTTAAGGTTTCGGGCTCCGGGTTTAGGGTTTAGGGCTCAGGGTTTAGGGTTAGGGCTCAGGGTTTAAGGTTTAGGCTTTAGGGGTTAAGTTTTTTGGGGTTCAAGGTTAAAGGTTATAGCCACCAATCTTGCAGCCTACACCTCTGGTGATGTGGGTTAAAGTGGCACAAGCCAAACTCCAAAACCACTAAACCCTAAACCAAGCCTGCCCCTAAACCCTAAACCCTAAACCCGAACTAAGTCCCGTCTGAAGGGCAGGGTTCAACGTTTAGGGTTTGGGGTTGGGGGCAAGGATGCATGGCTCCACTTAATCCTCATCTCCCAAGATCCTTCAACAAACACGAAATCCACAGGCGATGCATGTTTTGGTAAGGGTTAGCAGGAGTTCAGATGCATAGACACACAGAAAATTAAGGCCGCGAGAAATGCAAGACTGCAAGGCTAAGTTCCTCCAGCCTAAGCAACCGTAAATGTGTAAAACCGTGGGTTTAGGGTGTAGGGGTTTAGGGTTTAGGGGGAATCAAACCAAGTCGCATCGTGGAACTTGATGAGTGCCGAGCGCATCTGCATTCAAGCAGAGGGTACAATAGCGAACTGCCGCTTTGAGTTCAAGACATCTTTACTTAAAGGATCATGGGACTCTATAACTAAGGTAACTATACATATAACCCCAGTTGAAGGACTTATAACCTTACTTACTAGGTCCCATGATCCTCCAAGTACTGGTAGGATCAAGGGGCTTAACAAGCGGGTTGTATTCCGGGTATCTACTTGTATGCGACTCATAATCATCAGATACTTTTCTGGAAGGGGCTCGTGTAGGTGTATTTTATGCCTACCAGTTCTCTGCCGGAGGACTGTCCGTGTCTGTATCGGGGGATTGTCCTAACTCATGACCAAGATATGTCATGCATAATTAGGCCCTAAACCCTATACCCTAAACCCTAAACCCTAAACCCTAAACCCTAAACCCTAAAGCCCTAAACCCTGTACTTAGGGTTATAGGGGGGAGGGCCTCAAGGTTGTGTTCTCGAACCCACTGGGTATGCAAGCTCCTGTACTTAGAGGGTCATGGGACGTAGTAAGTAAAGTGAGACATGAAGTAACATACTCACAGTTACTTATAACTCAGTAGGGTTTAGGGTTTCGAGTTGAGGGTGTCACCTTAACTCAACTACTTGGAGGATCATGGGACATAGTAAGTAAGGTTATAAGTCCCCTAATTGGGGATATATGTATAGTTACCTGAACTATAACCCTACTTACTAAGTCCCATGATCCTTTAAGTACGGTCCGTAAGTGCTGGAAAAGGCTGATCCTGAAGCCCCAGCACCTCAGGCTGCCCCATTTCTCTGAGCCCGGAACCCCCACATCGGAAGGTTTAGGGTTTAGGGTTTAGGGTTTAGGGTTTAGGGTTAACCCTAAGCCCTTTTTTGGGGTTTAGCATTTGCGGTTTCGGGTTCACTAAGCCTAAAACCCCGCATCCTAAACGCTTAGCCGAAACTTCGACCTTGGTCTCACTCGGTGCCTCCTCCACTTCCTTGCTGTAGCCTTCCTGGCAGACTTGGCAGGCTGCGGGCTATTCTCCTTAGGGTTTAGGGTTTAGTTTTTTTTTTTTTTTAACGGGGTTTAGGGTTTAGGGTNNCCCTAAACCCTAAACCCTATTCTTACTTGTCCAGCTTCCCAAGGCAACTGAAGGCAATCACTATACTTCCGGAAACGAAGAGTGCAGGGAGTTTACCGGGTTTGTCGTAGTTCCTTAGGCTTCAGGGTGTCGGGGGTTTAGGGTGAAGGGATGTTAAAGTCTAAATACCCTGAGGATTCTGCACAGCACTCTTTGCACAGGTTCGAACAGATGTGTGAAACATCAAACGAACGAACACTGCTTACACCTACCGTTACGTCGCACATAGCTTCACACAACCTTTAAACCTTCTTCACACCCTGTTTTAACTTGCCTCGAATAGTTCCCTAAACCAGGGTTCACGAATCCTTGGATGCCTGGATTATATGGAATTTGCCTTAGTCTGCTGGCCAACGCAGTCACAACCCTAAACCCTAAACCCTCTAAACTCTAAGCCTTAACCCCTAAACCCCAAACCCTTCAACCCTAAACCCTACAACCCTAAACCCCCTAAACCCTAAACCCTAACCCCTAAACCCTAAGCCCAAAACCCCAAACCCTCTATAGAAGCCAAAGGCCGTGGGGGTGGGGAGGCTGACGAACAGTTTGCGCCGCGGGCTTCTACTTGGAGGACCATGGGACTTAGTAGGTACGGTTATAAGTCCATTAATTGGGGTTACAAGTATCGTTACCCTAATTATAACCCTACTTACTAAGTGCCATAACCCTTTAAGTAGGCTTCAAGTGCAGAATCAGGCCAAGCGACACCCTGATTGGTCTGAACTCCTCCCTATCTGCAGACTAGAAACACCCTACCATCCCTCCCTAAACCCTAAAACCCCAAACACTAAAACCCTAGCAACCCTAAACCCTAAAACCCTAAGATGATTAAAACCCTAAAACTCTAGGTCGAGGGCTTCCTAGTAAGAGTCCGTGCATGGGACCCCTCCATAGTTGAAGGTATCCTGATGCGGCTTTGGAGTCTCTGCGCGCGACTCTAGGCGCCAAACGCTAAACTGCTAACAGGACACTAACTCTATAAAGGGTTTAGAGTTTATAGGGTTTACAGCTTCTAGGGTTGAGGCTTGATACACTTGTAGGGTCAAGGATCAGGGTCTAGGGTACACATTGTGACTTTGATCCTTCCCCCAAAACAAAACCTCACATTTTTCTCCAAGGGTCGTAGAGCATGAACTTGGCGGCGCATTCGGTCTCGTCGGTGGGCTCTGTCCGCAGCTGCTTCAATAGCTCGTCGACCCCGCCTGAGGTGGGACGCTGTTTTATTTGTCTGGGTGTTCAAGTTGAGCGGTTGAGGGTTCTAAGTTCTAATTGACATTATAATTAAATTAATATAAAACCTAGTATGAGAAGATGCTCCATCATCTCAGTCAAAAGGACAACAGAGATCGAAGCTAGGTACTAGCAAGGCTTCTTCAGGTTTCTTCGAACCGCACTAATACGTCCACAAGTCACCTCCTTATTGAAGTGGAATGATACTTACAAGTCTCCCTGCCACTTCAAGTAAGTAGAACTCGCAATTCATGTTAATGCTCATCCCATGCAGCATGTAGCGCGTTCGTAGCGACAGCCCATGGGCTCCATATACTCAAATAGTATCTACTTTGGCCCTAAAGTACCCATATAGGGTTTAGGGTTTGGGGGCCCATATAGGGCCTAAATTCAAGGCCGGAGCCTTTTCTACACCATTTTTGGTACGTGGACCCTCAAGGAACAGGGCTTTGGACGGCACTGGAAACAGTACCTTGAGGATCACGGCTTCGGGAACCTGCTAACGGCCACTACCTACCTGGATCCCATAACCCGAAGGGTCCATATACAGCACCACTATGGAATCAGTACCAAGACCATCCCTATTATGGTTTTGGGGGGCTAATTTCAGAATGATAGTATATGTGGACCCTCTGGATAAACCTTCCTGTTTTGGGGTTCCCCATGACGGTTTCCTTGTATAGTCCTTCTCAAGGACGTTTGGTTGAAATCTCTGCCTTTGTTGCATAACATACCACGCCGCCCGAAACCCACGCCCCAAAGCACAATCCTCGCACTCTAAATCCCTCTGAGCCTTGAGCTCAAAACCTGGAATACATGACGCCTTGTTGCCTGGCTTTGTATGCAGGCCGTATTTACATGAAGTCTTGCACGTACAATCACTTCCATTGATGCGTCCACCTTAATTGGCGAATGTAGGGGCCTTAATAATGAGAATAAGGTTTTGGGGCCCATTTTACTCGAATTCTAATAAGGAACCCAGAAAATAATATAGGTAACTATGAAGGCCCCTGTTTTATGTACATAGTAGCCATAGCCTATAGGTGTGTTCGTCTGAAACATCGGAATCACCCTAAACACTCAACCCTGAACCCAAACCCCTTCAACCCTAAACCCTCAACCCAAACCCCCTAGACCCTAAACCCTAAACCCTAAACCCTGAACCCTAAACCCTCAACCCTAACCCCCTAGACCCTAAAGATTCCTTTCAGCATTTCGGAATCCTCAACTGTAGTCCTTCCAGCCTCAACTTTGAGAGAGAGCTCTAGGGTTTAGGGTTTAGGGGTTTAGGGGATAGGGATTTAGGGTTTAGGGTTTAGGGGTTTAGGGTTTAGGGTTTAGGGTTTAGGGTTTAGGGTTTAGGGTTTAGGGTTTAGGGCTTAGGGCTTAGGGGTTTAGGGGATAAGGATGACTACACAAAGGGCTCCACTGCAGCTTGCCGCCGGGACGCCAGTCGAGCGGCGTGGAGCTGCATCTGTCAGCCCTTCGTTGCCCAATGCACTGAGCCCAGCGGCGCCACCCTGGTTTCCACAGGGCAGGGAGTTGGGATCCGTACACCTGAAACCCTGAAACCCTAATCCCTGAACCCTAAGCCCTAAACCCCCTAAACCCCCTAAACCCCCTAAACCCCCTAAAAACCCCTAAACCCCCTACACCCCCTAACCCCCCTAAACCCCCTAAACCCCCTAAACCCCCTAATCCCTAAACCCTAAGCCCTAGGAAGTCCCTTCTGTGCACAAGACTCTGTGCAGGAGCCTCCAATAACTACCAGCACGCTTAAATGATGCAAAGTCAAAAAAGGCTACTATTCATCAAGGCCCTAAACCCTAAACCCTAAACCCTAAACCCGAAGCTGCTATCTATGTTTCTAATCTAAGAAAATTCCCCCCTATGATTTATGCGATCAAGCCGGCTCCAAAGGCCCCATTCGAATTTTCATGGTCCGAACTTGCAAGCTTGAATCGAAGCCGAAGATTGATCTGGATCCAAAGAGCCGAACATCTTGTGACAAAGGGTTCCGTAGAATCGTGCAAGAGATCGGACTTGTTATTGCTTCAGGGTTCAGGGTTTACATGTAGGGCTTTGTGTTTTAAGGAATATGTCTGAATCAATGAAGGGGTATTGTGCTATCTGCAGATACGGCCACGAAATCGTCATATTGATGAACAGACTTTAGACATGTTTTTGTGCCTACTGCCCCAGTTTCTGGGCGCAGTTGAAGACAAGCGAACAGCAGGAGGACTATGGGCGGACCTGGAGGGTCAGGCATCGTGACAGGTGCTTGGAGGATCATGGGACTTAGTAAGTAAGGTTATAAGTCCCTTAATTGGGGTTATAAGTAAGTATACGTATACTGACCTTAGTTATAACCCTACTTACTAAGTCCCGTGATCCTTTAAGTAGACTTTTCATACTGGGTCTGGCCAGTAACATTCACGACGCTTACTTTCAAGTGTGCTACCCTCCCTAATCCGTTCTCCCCGCGTCCTGCAATCTCATCCTGAGACCCGTCCTTGAAGCGGTAATATAGAAGCCTAAATAATTACCAAGACTATTCCCTGCAGGGTTCTTTATTATGGTTCTACTATAAAGGAGCTCAAAACCCTATTCGAATCATTAAGATCCCTACATTATTGTTTTCAATGTTTAGCATGCCTATGTTGCACTTGAGTTGGCACTTGAGCATGTCTACAACCCCTTACTTAAAACAACCTCAACCCTAAACCCTAAACCCTAAACCCTAAACCCTAAACCCTAAACCCTAAACCCTAAATACCCTAAACCTAAACCCTTAAAGACCTCTACTGTCCCTTGCACACCCTAAGAAAATGCGCCCCGCCTCGGCACCCATGAGCTGCGCCGTCTGCACCATCGCAACATCATCCTCAAAGGCTGCAGGTTTAGGGTTTAGGGTTCAGGGTTTATAGGGTTTAGGGTTTATAGGGTTTAGGGTTATTAGGGTTAATAGGGTTAATAGGGTTAATAGGGTTAATAGGGTTTAGGGCTGTGGTTTTTAGGGTTTAGGGTTCTCCGTTTCCTCCTCGATGCCCCAGCTACCCGGTATCATACTGCAAATGCCCTCTGTTTTGGGCCATGAGTCCTTCCCATAGCTACTTTTTCGATGCCGGATGGCTGGCTCCCATTGGGTGCTTTCGCTTGTGGGGTTTAAGGGCTCTAAAGCCGTAAACCCTGAACCCTAGGTTCTTGGCTTTTTAGTGGTAGTTCTCTGAACTAAGGTCCTTTTCTAGGTCCCCAAGATGCAGTACTACCCTCTCTTTGGGGCCATGAGTCCTTACTATCGGTATTTCATTCGCTTCTGGTGTTAAGGGCCCTAAACCGTAGGTTCTTGGTTTCATAAACCCTAAGCTGCAGGGCCTTAGATTAGAGTTTGAATTCGCTCCGGCTCCCAAACAAGTGTAGCCAGCTTTGTTGTTTCGAACCAGGAGCCCTTAACAATCAGGTGAACTCCGGTTTAGGGTTTGGAGGCTTAGGGATTAGGGTTTTAGGGTTTATGGTTCAGGTTTTGGGGTTTAGGGGTTTCGGGTTGAGGGCTGGTCTTGTAGTCAGCGAGGCTTTAAGGTTTTAGTACGCCCCTGAATTACAAACCCTCTCCGCTTCAACGGGATTGGTGGAGGGATCCGAACATCAGTACCCTTTTTCCCCTTTTTCCGGCTGTTCAGTTTAGGGAGACACCGAACTAAAAAAGTGCACGGCGGTAAAGCCTACAGGGTGCCCGAGCTCAACCAACAAAGCTTCAAACTCCAGGCGATGTACCCGGGAGACGAGAGACCAAACCATGAACCATACCGGGTTCAGGGTTTAGGTCTTTCAGGGTACAGTCGACCATCATGACTCAATAATGAATAATGCCCCTTTCTTTCAGGGCCGCAATATTAAGATCCCTAATATAATCACTTTTAAATGCATGGGGTGGTTGGCTTTGTTCGTTTTGCTCATTGGAAGTTCATGGTTAAGGGTTACCTTACCCGTTTAGTTCCTAATGGTCTCCGGACATGTTTAGGGGTCTAGGGTTTAGATTTTAGCAGTTTAGAAGTTTAGGGGTTAGAGGTTTAGGGGTTTAGGGCCCTAAACCCTACTTGGAGGATCATGGGACTTAGTAAGTAGGGTTATAAGTCCCTTAATTGAGGTTCTAAGTAACTATAAGTATAGTTACCTTAGTTATAACCCTACTTACTAAGTCCCATGATCCTGTAAGTAACCCTGAGCCCTAAACCCTAAACCCTAAACCCTAAATCCCAAACCCTAAACCTTACTTACTAAGTCCCATGATCCTCCAAGTAGGGCCCTAAACCCTAAACCCTAATTTTGGGTCGCCAAGGCCGGGTGCTCAGGCCGCGCTGTTGGGGTAGTCCTCGATGCAGCGGCTCGAAGTCCCAAGTGCGAGGGGCTTCGATTTCATTCCCAAAAGGGTACATGTACCAATGTAGTAGCTGCTTAGTATATATATATATATAGCTGTATATATATGTATATATATATATATATGTAGATATATAGATATTTGGGCCCCCCAGAAAAGCATATACTATACCATTACTTGGACCCTTTAAGGTTCCAGAAAACCGAAGGCATGTTGCAGATATTACGCAGCCATCTGGACGACGTTGCCAGTGGCACGGCAGCCATTGTACGGCCAAAACCGCGGATTCGCTGTGATGAGGTGGAATGGGTGCATCTGGGAGTGCAGATCTTCAACCTGACATCCTCACAGAGCCGCCTAAACGGCCAACAATGCCAGGCAGCCTTTGCCTGTACTGGCAGTGACGGGTCCTATGTCTGTTTACAAGTTTTGAAGGTTGAGGATTATAGTGTTTGGGGTTTTTTTTTGTAGTGGCCACCCATCAAAAGCTCTGGACCTTATCCAGACTCTCGCATCTATCCCTGGCACAAGTCAAACACCTTCGGGCAAGGACCGCAGGGCAGGGTAGTATGACAGGGGTACTTGGAGGTCCTGCCCGATAAACCAGGGGCCATAAGCGTGTACTGCTACGAACTAGTCCCTGCATGACAGTATGTTCTCATAGGGACTACACATTATTAGGTGATAAAACCCTACACCCTGAACCGCCAAACCCCTAAACCCAAAACCCAAAACCGTGAGTTGCTAACCATGCCGAACCTTAGTGGATCCCTTATAGAACCCCCCTAGTAACTAGTAGACTCTTTATAGAACCCATGTAGTACCCCTTATAGTTTTCATTCTAAAACCCTTTTTAAAGGACCCTTCAATGAACCTTGAAGTGAACCTTCATGAATCCTCAAACCCTAAACCTTAAGAGATCCCTTGCAGAACCCTGATGGGCCCCTGTAAAGGAACCCTCGTATACTAGAGAACTAATATAGGGGCCTTAGACTGGGGTTTTGGGGCCCATTATACTATTACTAGAATAAGGAACCCCCCAAAATAATACAGGTAATCATTAGGCCCCTATCTTACCCTCCCTTTGCCTTTGAGGCTTCGGCCTGCTCCGACTCCTCGTCGGCCAGAACGACATCGTCAGCCCGGTCTAAGGCCTCTCCCCCCCCCAAGGGTCCATGTACACATGTGTATATATATATATATACCTAGAAATATATGTATTTGTTTGTGTATTTATGTGTTTGCTGCTTTCTACCTATCTATCTATCTATCGATCGATCGATCTATCTATCTATCTATCTATCTATCTATCTATCGGTCTATCTATCTATCTATCTATCTATCTGTCTGTCTGTCTACCTATCTACCTATCTACCTATCTACCTATCTACCTATCTATCTATCTATCTATCTATCTATCTATCTAAATCTATAGCAGACGCCCGAAATTTGGAACATCAATATCCTCATGCCATTCAGCTAAAGTAAACGGGATCCTAGCATCAATCCTCCTATGTAAATCCATGTTCCAACTTTCTGGGGTTCATCGTATCTATCTGTGTTGAAGGCTTAGGGTTTAGGGCGTATAGGGTTAAGATTTAGTGTTTGCGGCTCAGGACTTTTGAGGGGTCGGTTTATTATTACATACTTAGGCCTTAAAGTTGGGGTCTGTGTTTCTTTGGCACAATGGCTTTACAAGACTTCAAAGCTGTGCTGCTTTAGCTGTAGGGTCCTACGCGCTTCTTTGCGCAGGGTTTGGGTTTATACGTTATGTTTTGCTCAGAATTTAATGTGGGAGCTCAACTGGGCTCTCCGGTATACCCAACGGTACCCGGTTTAACAACTCTCCTATGTAGCAATACCCGCACAAAACAACACAAAGGAAACAGACTTGGGGACCTAGTCAATGGCTTAAGTTAGCCGAAAGAAGGAACCATTCATAAACTTGTATGTATAAGCCCCGAAGTCCACACTGTTGGGTCTCAGGGATTCTGAGACTAAACCTAACAGCCCAAACCCTAAACGCTAAAACCTAACAGCACAACAAGGAATAGATCCGTGAACCTTGAACCCTATGACCCCAAGGAGTTTAGGAGTTAGGGGTTTAGGGTGTAGGGTTTAGGGTATACTTAAGCCGTGACACTATACAGGTACATGGACGCTTAAACCCCAAACCCTTAAAGGAACCCTTGAAGGAACCAGTAAAGGAAACTCAGCACATGGAGTTTTAGGACGACTCACCATGAATGCAGTTCCTTTAAGATTTAGGGTTTCGGGTTTAGGGTTTAGAGTTTAGGACCACGAGCCGCTAAACTACAAAGCCCAATTAATCCCCGAGCCCCGTAAATATCCCTGACCTCTAGATTGAGGGTGCAAAAACGAGTTCGTCGGCCCCTGACCCCTTCAGGCTGGCCCACAGCTTCTGACTAATTTAAGGTATTTTTTTAAAAAAGTGCAATAGCCCCCCTTTCTCCGCAGAAGCTGGCCCATTCGGGCTTGCACGTCAGGCACTACTTTAGGGTTTAGGGTTCAGGGCTTAGGGTTTAGGGAATCTCGATAAACCCAGCATGCAAAAAATATAAACACCCAGTAGAACGGGCCTCACACTCCATCTCTCTGTGCCGCGTGGACTCGTATTGCGCCGATTGCCATCGCGTCTGGACGGCCATGTGCTCCTTCGCCGAAAAAGGGCATAGCTTTTCCGTTTGGTGGTTTGCAAGATTAGGTTGTTGTTCTTTGGGGTTAAGTGAATGCAGGATTACTTTCAAGCCCCTTGCCCCGAATGAACCATCCAGGATATACGTGTGACGTTGACGTAGATCATGGTACAAACTAAGGCCTCTAAGATTTAAGGATTTAAGGTATTCTTCTTGGCTGAATTTAACCCAAAGCCATGTAAACCCCCTGGAAACACCTTAAGCCCCCCCGACAAAACCCCGTAAACGCCCTGTAAACACCGTAAGCTTGCTGTTAACATCTCAATGGTGCGCTCTGAGGAGAACCGTTTGACTTGGATGTTGGGGGGCCCGTGGCTCGGTGTTTAGGAACCCGGAGAGCCCAATACCCCTTAAATAAGGAATATGCCTTAAATTATAGGGGCCTTTAGTGTTATGATCTAAGGCATCTTCCTTAACTAAGGGGTATTGGGCTCTCTGGGAACTTGTGTGGATTTGGAGTTTGAGGGTGAAGGGCTGCCTTATAACCGACGGTTTTGCAGATGACGACTCTAAACCCTATTATGAAATGTATAGAGTCCGTACAAACAAATCCGGTGTTGGTACTTCCAGGTGACGGCTGTTGAATTCGTGGATGGTCCTCTTCGGCCTCTAGGTGATACCTAGGGAACCTCCTAAACCCTAACCCTAACCAACAACATGCCATGCTAAGGGCTCCGAAGATTCTGCCCTACATTACCCTAAAGGCAAAGAGCCCAGATACGATTAATGATCTACGTCCTGCATTACCTTTAGGACTCTAAACTATGGGCATTATGGTATATTCCGTAGTATAGGCAATGCAGGATTCATATCATCAACCGTAGTAATTATATACGTTGGCCCGAAGGTACCGATAAAGGAAGAACGTCACGGACAATGCATACACCACTATTTGGGTCCTGAGGGATGACGGGATCACACAACCTGCTGGGTGTGAAAAGTAAGCGAACCCGAAACCCTAAAGCCCTAAACCCTAAACCCTAAACCCTAAAACCCTAAACCCTAAACCCTAAGATCCTAAAGCCCTAAACCCTAAAACCACCATCTGGTAGCTGTTAGAGTCTGGACTAGTCGTATTGGGAGATCACGGTATCAAGGAGCCCCGAAACACCCGAAAAAGTACCCAGGATGAAGCAGGTGTAAGCTTATGGCTTAGTAAATGTAACGTTTAAGGTTTAGGGTTTACGGTTCAGAGTTTAGGGGTTACGGGTTTAAGGGTTTAGGGTGTAAGGCTTTGACAGGCTCATGTAAACTGAACTCCGAATCCTAAACTTCTAAACTTAACTTTAAGCCAAGCATCTGGCCGTACGTTCCCTTTCTTAGGCTGTACACAAGGACTGAAAACCCCAGCCCCTAAACTCTCTGAACCCTATGCCCTACTCCATAGCCCCTAACCCGAAAGTCCCCAACGCCCTCAACCCGAGGGTCTGCATAAAGGATCATGGGACTTAGTGACTAAGCTTGTTTTTGAGGTAACTCGACTTATAACCCCTATAAAGGTATTTATAACCTGTGCTTCCTAATTCCCGTGATCCTCCCTTGTAGAACCCTTATATAAAGATCTCTTTCAGAAACCCCTTTTAAGGAACCTTACTTACTTAGTCCCATGATCCACCAAGCAAACCCTAAACCCTAAACCCACCAAACCAAACCCTAAACCTCAAAGTATAGAACCCGTATGGTTATGGTATCGTTCTAGGAACCCTTATAGCATCCGTTTTGGAGCCCGTAAAAGTAAGGTATCTTTTTCGGAACCCTTGTAGTATCCTGCTAGGAGCCCTCGGTATCGTATCCTTATAGGAACCCTTATAGCTTCCTTCTAGGAACCCTTCTAGCATCCTTGTAGGAACCTTATAAGAGCCCCTTAAACCCCAAACCCAAAACCCTAAACCCTTATAGCATCCTTCTGGGAACCCTAATTATATTCATAATATCCTTATAGGAACCCCTATAGCATCCTTACTTAAAGGATCATGGGACTTAGTAAGTAGGGTTATAACTAAGGTACCTATACTTATAAACCCAATTAGGGGACTTATGCCCTTACTCACTGAGTCCCATGATCCTCCAAGTGGGTTTGGCCCTTAAAACGTTTAGTAAAACAGCCCAGTGACCCCCTAAACCCTAAACCCTAGACCCAAACCCAAGAACCCTAAACCCAAAACCCTAAACCCCTATAGCATCCTTATCGGAAACCTAAACCCCTAAACCCCGAAAGCCCTAAACCCCGAAACCCCCAAACCCCCAAACCCCGAAACCCCTAAACCCCGAAACCCCGAAACCCCGAAACCCCTAAACACCTAAACCCAAAAGAGCCCAGTTTGCGGCTTCGGGGCTGATGCGGGCGCCATGGACATCTGACGCAGCCCTGGAGGACGAGGATGATGGTTAGGAGCTTTATGGTTCTGAGGCTTTAGATTTTAGGCCTTTAGGGCTTTAGGGGTCTTGCAGGCTGAAGGCTGGGGTCTAGGATAGTGGGATCAAGGCGTTTTGGGATAGGTTTAGGGCCTTTAGGGGTGTAGATCCGGGTTTACGGCTTAGGGCTTTTGGGATAGGCGTGTTCAGGGTTTCCGGTTCACAACGTTGCGGGGGATAGAGTTTTGATCTGAGGAGGTTGCGGAGATGTGCGTTTGGTTAGGGCCCTGTGATCTATTAGGGTGTGGGGGATTTCTAGGATAGGGTGTATTTCCACACGCTTTATACGAGGGTATTGTTCGGGCAGAACAAAGGTTTAAGGCTCAATCAACTGAATACGTATTCTAAAAACGGCTGCTAGGACAGGCTTTGGGCTTAGGGTGCTCCCCAAAACCACCCTTAACCTCCCTACCTTGAGCCCTACCAAGCCCTAAACCCTAAACCCTAAACCCTAAACCCTTAAGCCCTACCAAGCCCTAAACCCTAAACCCTAAACCCTAAACCCTTAAGCCCTACCAAGCCCTAAACCCAAAACCCT
>CAJNDV010034692.1:15588-28911 GCA_905221635.1 Symbiodinium sp. CCMP2456 | reverse complement strand
GCTACTACGACTACTGCCACTACTACGACTACTACGACTGCTACTACTACTGCCACTACTACTACTACTACTACTACTACTACTACTACTACTACTGCTACTACTGCTACTCCTGCTGCTACTACTTCTTCTTCTTCTTCCACTTCCACTTCCGACGAATCCATGACCGCCTCGCGTGCTACCGAGCAGACCTATACGCCTGGCCACCCATTGGCGGCGATGTTCTAAGCATCTTCGAGAGACCAAGCATGTTTGTATCATCCATGCGTGAGCTGCTGGGAGCTTTTTTGGCGCACACGGGCTCTGCACCAAGAGAAGTCCACTCAAGCGCAGAGCGTGCAGAGCAGCTTTGCAAAGCCCTGCTACCCAACACTTCCCTTCGGGAGGGCGGGTGGGACCAACGAGTAGGAAGTATGTCTGCCCTGCGTATGTGCGCTCAGGATATTCTCTTATGAAGCGCATAGAGTCATAGAGCTCGCGGCAAAATCTACTGACCTGACTGGCGAGGTCCGTCACCGACTGTTGCTCCAGGCAAGCCGACTCACACAATTCTGCTACTTGGTGCACTTTTGTTCGGTATTTCCGGCAAGTGGCCTCCATGACATTGACACAACCCAACTCTTGAATGTAATGCGTCATCGTTTTGAAATGGAATGGAGCCATCTGCCCCGCCACTGCAGGCGAGGAAGGTCCTCGTTCCACATCCTGAACCAATATGTGGCTCCACCAGGTCTAAGAGAGCTAGGGACACACAACGAAGAGACCACTGTGGTCTCTTCAAGGATAATTTGGAGCCTCACTCGGAACAAGGAAGTGGAGTCGGACCAGATCCTCTCTGTGGGATCCATGACTTGGCAATTCTTTTGCAGGAACTTTACTACATAGGCATGTCGAGGCGTATGCTTCGCATCTTCGGCCCTTGGGCGCGCGTTTTCACTAGCTGGAGCTTGATGAAGAAGACGTTGGGGCACCCGGTCTCCGCCGTCGTCAGAAAGACTGCCACCCTCGACGAGAGGATTCACAGGATCGCAACAAGCCGTAAGCTATCAAAAGGCACATCGCGAATCTCGTCCATCCCCAAACTAAAGCTGTGGTCGCCAATGCCTGCAGAGCCGGGTGTGGCATTGGTGGGTGTGCTTTCCCCGGCCACAGTGCAAGATGTGAGGATTTTCCACGGCCTTGCCATGAAGCACCGGAATCTCTGCACCAAGACGTTGATCGTCTCGACATACGCACGCCTCGTGCCTCCCTGCTCGTACACGGTGCGATACTCCTCCACGAGCAAAGCAACTCGTATGGGCTCTTTGATGGCATACTCTGCAAGGGGGAGGCGCCTCGGGCTCGTCTGCTTCCATCCAACTGAGGAATTCCGCCAGCAGCTTCTGTCGTAGGTTCGCGGTGGCGAGCGTCGGCCCCCCTCGCGCCAGATCTTGTCTGCGCGGACGGCTGGAACTCTCGGTCCAACCACGCACTGTACCGAACTCGCCAGTTGACAGAACCAAGAGCCGACGACCCAGTGATCTCGCTGTTCCCGATGCTGCATCGAGGGCGTCCTGAGCTTCTTGTGTGCGCCCGCACCTATAAGGGCGAGGAACCAGCTAAGCAAGCTAGCACGCACACAGGTCTCACAGATCTGGCGCGTGATGGATCCTCGGCTCCCAGTGCCCATGTCGGTGAGTGAATCCCACAAGGATAAATGTTCTTAGCAAGTTGTAAAGCCAACGATTGAGGCATGACCCGATTGAGAGGAACACTGGAGCTACGCCCTGTAGCACTCGCACCAAGGGTAACCATGGAGGCCTGGAAGATTACGAGGCGACAGTCCATCGGAGCTATTTGCATTAAAGTCTTGTGGGCATGACTCTCGAGAACATTGCTATGATTAGCACGCTTGAACCAGTAGGCACTTCCAAGGTAGGCATTCCGACAAACGCGTGCTCCATAGATGACTCACGAACCTGCGAACGTTAAAGTGATCCTCCAAGGTTGCTGGACACTCTGGACTCATCATGTGCAGGAGATTCATGGCCACTACGTCTGATACACGCGTCCGAAGCTACTTCCTTACACAATTCACTTGGATAGGCTGCGGCTTGGCTCGTACATGCATGTACGTCCCAATGAGGCGTACTTGGCAGAAATGCGCTCCGAATCTACATGCCCTGATCAGACCGAATCTCTTGCAATCGGGACGCTGGCCACCTCCACCAAGGTAACTTGCAGGAGTACGCCCCCCATGGAGCTTCAAGCAAGCCCTCATTTCCCTGCAGCTTCTGCGCGATCAAAGGGCGAAACACTGATGCATGTGCAAGTTCCCTGACAACACCCTCGCGTCAGAAAAATCAACACCCCAAGGTTCCTGAGCAGAGCGCAGGCGAGGTTTGCGGCCCAATGAAAAGGTTACGCATGGAGGACCCATCCAAAAAAAAAAGCAATCCCCCCGGCATTGCTCAGTTTCATCAACAGCTCGAAAAGATGCCTGGAGACCATGTCCCACCCACGCTGCAGATCAACGGAGGGGCCGACTACAAAACCAGCATCCGCTATGGCATGTGACAGCCTAGCTGCGCCAGAGTACAGCTCCACAAAGTCAAGGCAGAACAGCTTCGAGCGAAGAATGGGGCAATGCCAGCAGGACCGCATAAAACCTTCAATTCAACTTTCGTAGCTCATCTGGGATATCTAGGATCTGTGAGGTGAGCTTGTGCTGACAGCGAGGCTCGCGGGACTGCGGGGCGTCGTATCCACACCTCATGCTCTCTACAGACTGAGGCTCATTCAAGAAATGGGGCTCTTGGGGCTCATGGCCTACATTATGTAGATAAGCTCCTAAAAGTGAAAGCAGTTTTGTGTGGAAACCGCGGCGGTCCGCTCGCCGAAACAACTCAGACGAATTATGCCCGTGAACACACTGGCGTGGCCCATCTTGGGTCCATCCGGGGGCGGGTCTTCCTCCAATTCATTTCGAGGTCGCCAGTCAATGATTTGCCGTAGCTCGCCATCCGGCTTGGCAAGACAAAACAAGTTGGACGCACTTCCACTGATGCTTTCATTTTCTAATGCCAAGACATAAGCGATTGACACACGATCCCAGCATGGAAGAAAAGATGCCACAATTCTCCCTTGGCCGAGCTAATAGGCGGAGCTGGAGCAGAATAACCTTTCCCCACGAGAAGCTTACGGTGACTGTCTTTTAATACGCGGACAAGTAAATAGATAAAACAAATATTTTATACTACCTCTGTGAGGGATCGGGCGGGGCCGCCCGTATCTCGCACACACAGAAACCTTACATAGACTTAAACCCGTCGAAGAAATTGTCGTCGAGGAAGGAAACTTGAAGCTGACTTGAGAGATCTTGAGATGAGATTTGAGTTTCTGTATCAGGGTTACAGAAAAAGGCCCCGAACTGCCGCGGTTAGGATTTTAACTGACTGTGCGAACTCAAATGTGGGGACTGTGTTCTGGGGCTTTGCCTGCCTTTACTGTGTGGCCTAATGGCAAAGAGCAAGCCCTTGCATGGTCCTGGGAGAAAGTGCACGGGCTCGATCCCTCGCGGGCCCTCGCTGCTGCATACTGGCCCTAGCTGCCGCGGATAGGGTTTTTTCCCCCCAATCCCCATTGCTAAAGGCACCGAAGTTCCTGAACCCAAAACTCACGAAGCTGGCTTGGGAAGGTTGACAGCAGGACCGCGGCGAGTCTGGCGCTCTGCTGCTCCTTCATCAAGTTTTGGAGAGCGTGGGATGTTGGTTGACGAACGAGACTAGACTTCACGCAGAGGTTTTTGTGCTCAGCGGCTCTTCATGCTGCGCTTGGAGGCTGCTTCAGCCTTCGCTGCTTCAGTCTTCCGTCTTGCGTAAAAAGCACACTCTCTCGCTACACTCCTGCAGGTTTTGCAGCTGGGCTGTGTCTTTGAGGGGCTCAGGCACAGCAACCGCTGCGGGAATTTCTTCGAGATCGATCACCTCGGGCTCATCTTCGGGTTTTGTTTTGCGTTCCACACGCATCGAGGGGTTGAGGCCGAACTTCTGATAGTCGCCAAGAATGTTGTTGAGCAGGGTGTACTTCTGGCTGCAATGGTGCCCTTCCTTCAAGGCCTCCCAGCAGAACATGCCTCTCGTTTCCTTCATGGCACCTCCCAAACGGCTTTGCCGCCAGGCCTCTGAAGCTGGAAAAGCTGAAAGTCCAGCGCCTGGTCCACGAGCTGTCTCTTGGACTTGAACTTCTGCTGGTTCTGGAAGATAACAGCAGCTGCCTGCCGAAAATATTCGGATTGATCCGCATTATTTGGACCCGACTTGGCTGCCAGCTTCCAAGGGCAGCTCCAGAAGAATGGTTTGGCAACACGAGTTCAGGCGGCGGATCATCTTGTGGCTCAACAAGCTCGAGGAGTGTGCGGGCACGCAGCTGCCGAAGCTTCTCTGTGGCTGAGCGGCACACCTCAAGCTCCTTTAGCTGCTCTTGCGTCGCAGCAGAGGTCTGAGCTTGGAAAGCAGGCTCCAGCCACTTGAAGTCCACGTGAAGCTAGCATTTGGGGTCCACAGGTTGCTGTTTATATACATACTGACAACCAGAACAGTTCTCACGCTTGAACTTCTTGTTTGCAGTGGCTTCCTTCTGCAGCTGCTCGAGGTCCTCAACAGCCAGCAAAATCTCGTCAGAGGTGGCGCCCCTGATTTTTGCGGCATCCTCATGTGACATAGCACCGCACCGAATGTGAGCTGCCAGGCACCTCGTCACAAATGCATGCGATCTCTTGCTGGCTATCTGTTGTAAGCGTCAGAAATATGTTAAAATAGACGGAAATGCAAACCACGACAAGCGGCTGCGCGCTGGTCATGGCTGACATGCACTCCGCGAATGCCTTTCCTATCAAGTACTTCCCCGGGCTGCGGCGGTAAACGCAGCCGCCATTCCTGCGAATGTCCCGGAAAGCGCTTGTTAAAATCCAGGGCCTGGCATGAAACATCTTGTAGGCGCTGCTGAAATGCACGCTTCAAGACGTTGTGGATCATATCATTTTTCATGCAAAGAGGGGTGCCATTTAGAGGCACGAGGTGGCGCAAGAGCCGTGCGTCCGCGAGAGCCTGGCAGGGAGGAGATAGAAGATGTATAGGACATTGCATGTCTTACAGAGCTTTAGTAAGCCTTCGCGATCCTGCCTCCCTCCTGCGCTTGCGCAGGCCCGTGGCTTTGCTCTGAGTGTCGGAGTCACCAGTATGAGCCGGCGCTCTGTCCTCCTCGCACAGCACGATAGAATCGCTGGGGACTTTGCACAAATTTCTTAAGCGCTGAGCAGACGCTGCCACCACGATGTGGACTCTCCATGAACACTCCCGGAGGCTGTGACGTGCGCTCGCAGAATGTTCCCGAAGTCCCGGTCGATGAGAGACAAAGTATTTTTGGGGCACTTGGAGAAGACCAACAAGCCCAATAGCCTCTGCCCAGGTGACAGGCAGACCCCGGCGGTAAAGGTCTCGGAAAGCTTTGTGGTCTGGCCCACTCGATTACCTCGACTGAACCTCTTCGAAGGCTCAGACCGTTGCAGAAGAGTGCGCGCCGCACCAAAACATCAACAGTGCCGCAAAACTCGTCACGCAAAACTCGTCAAAGCTGATCTGTAACCTGACGTCGCGGACTTTCTCCTGCTTCCCCTGGAGCTGGGACATATACGCCTGGCAATCCTCAGTAGACGCTGTGTTCTGCTCGGCGCAGGGCTTCCGAACCTCTTCGGCTTGCAAAGCACCCAGTTGTGTCCGCACCCACGAGGTAGAAACCTTACTAGGTAGGGACGCGCCATCATCAACTGCTTCCAGTTGCAAGTTTGTTTGCATGGTTTCAGCGAAGCCTCGAGATGTGGCGGGCGCCAAAACGTCCCGCTCTTCCTTGTGCATGGCGTCGGTCTTTTGCAAGACGTCCACCAGCTGCGGAAACTTGTCTAGCAAGTGGGGCTGGCCAAGCATACGGTAATTGCCCGAATCCACTTCGTTGAGGACCTGGCGGCCAGCTGTTGGGCAGGCGCGATCGAAGGGAGCGCCAATCGCTGCCCAGCTCGTTCTGCAGGGCATCGCTTTTGATCATATCTTCCCAGCCAGCCGGTGCCATGTCAAGACGGTAACCACCGCTTTAGACAGAACAGAACCATCTGCAGTTGCGGTCCATGGCAATGTAATGTTAGGTTGGTTCTTGGGCAAATTGTTACCATGCGTCCAGACTTGTGCAGGCATATGAACTTCTCTGCAACCGCAAAGCGAATGACCCGCAGGCGCTCTGTAACTGGCCAGTCCGGCTCGCCTTTCTTGCGACCTCTTTTCGACTTTTTGGTGAGATCCGGATCTGCTGCCGAAACCTCATGTTCATCTTGAACAACCACCTGCGACCTTGCAGGCAGAACACGTTTTTCGGCATCCTGCTCTGCTTCTCCACATTCTAGGTCGAAAATCGTGGCAATGTCCTGTGGCTCTTGCCAGTGTATGTCCTGCAGGGGAAGGAATCGGAAAGGATCGGCCCTTTGTCTGGACATCTACCAACATCTCCGCAGATCCAGCAAGCTCTGTGAAGATCCGCAAGCGAGTCAATCTCCCCCTGTTCCCCAACAAAATAGGTGCTGTCGCGGCTCTGTCTCAGCTGACTGGCAGAATCGTGCAAGGCAAGGCTCTAAAATCAAAGCCGTTGATGGCCCCACAACACCCTCAACTGCAGCCAGACGAAAATCAGACGTGAAGCGCACAGCATGTTTGCCCCACCCAGGCATATTTCGCGTGCCCAGCTGGGCAGCTATTGGCTTCCCAACTGCTACGCTCGTATGTCCATGACCCCGGTCAGGCAGCTCGGTAAAAGCTTGAAACTTGCGAAGTTAGAGTCCACGGTTGCCCACTCAACAACCCGATAACAACGCCGCGGCGTGTTGATTATGAATTGTCGACCATGAGAACATGTGCTTCTCAACGATAGCTGACATGCCTGAGCCTGCACCCAAACAAGTTGCCAACACGAGTTTGATCGACGACGACTTTAAGGCTTACATGGGTTTACGCAGGGTTTACAAGGTTGGGAGCAACTGTCTGGCACTCTCGGAGTCCTCCTCCAGCTTCTGTGCTCTGACATCCGCCCGCGTCCTGTCACTGAAAGCCCCTACAAGCTCCCCGAAGTGGTTGTTGACGTTTTGGGATAAGATTGGCAAAAACGCCCTACCTGCCGCAGTCAGGTTTTTAAAGGTCAGGGGATTCAAAGGTTTTCCAATGTATAGTACGTTGTGAGGAGTCTCTGAACTCGCCAGGATGCTGTAGCCTAATGGAAAGGAGTTTGCCTTTCGACGGACTACAGGCAATGTGCGCGGGCTCGAGCCTCCTAGTGCCTCTCAGCGGCTTCCCATTCCCGTCCACGGCTCTCCGTAAGCCCGTTTGAGGTTTTGGGTTTCGGAAAGAGTTGAGCAGACGCTTGCGGGTTGTTTTCTACAGGGGGTTCTGTAAGGGATGCGTCGGGTTGAGGGTCTACTTGGAGGATCATGAGCCTTTGGCAAGCAGAGTTTAAACTAGCATAAATGTACTTATAATTGCTTATAACCCCGACTGAGGTACTTAGAACTGCACTAACTAAGTCCCATCAACGTCCAAGTCGGGTTATGGTTTGGGGGTGCTCTTTCTACATTATACTCAGGAGCTCTATAAGGAATATGGGCTTTAAGATTGGGGAGTTTCCGAAAATAAAGGATGAATATAGTACCCAAAACAGGACCCCAGAACGAAATACACTAATTTTCTGAAACTCCCGTCTATTTCTACTGCTATACGTAGCAGCTAGACATCAGTCGAGCTCTGAGTCCGTGTGCTTTTCATGTCTTTTTCGGCATCTGCCAATGCGTTCTTTCGTTCTTTCAGGGCTGTACAGGGTTCAGGGTTTAGGGTCTACTTGAAGGATCATGGGATGTAGCAAGAGTAATAAAAATATACGTGGATTTGCTTTTATCACTTACTACGTCCTACGAACCTCCAAGTAGGCTCCCTTTTTAGGGTCCACACCTACGCGAACATCCGTGAGACTTCTACTTACTGGGCTGCCCCGTAGCCCTCTCCGCACTCTTGGACTTTGTTGTCTCGGGGTCTGCATCATTTCTTGATCGCCCAGTGGCTCGCCTACCCCCTACATCGTACTTCAAACAGTTCAGAACTGCATTCGCAATCACTTGTATCATGTGTATGCCTCTGAAGAGAAAGAGTTCGGCTTACGAAATTTGATTGTTAAACAGTTAAACACAAGAACTGCCAAAGATGCATTAGACGATGATGCCTTAGTGGCATCGGCCCCCAAACACTAACGGACAGGATAAAAGCAGCAAGCCATATACCCTACTTGGAGGTTCATGGGTAGTTACAAATAAAGTTGCAAGTAGGGTAACTTTAGTTGCAACCTATATTCGGGGACTTATAACTCCCCTTATAACTACCCATGAACCTCCAAATAGGCATCCAAACACTACACTGCTTCAACGAAAGCCCGAAAACATCCATGAGGCAGGTCTAGACTCCCTTGTAAAGGCCTCGTTTAAGACGTCCCCAAAACCTACAAAGACCTCCTACCCTAAATCCTAACCCTAAACCCCAAACTGCCTTATCCTCAACCCTAACGGCCTTCCCAAAAAGCCGAGATTGGGCTTCCGGATGTCTGGGTCCGTCTATAGCTCAGGGTCTCGGGCTTGGGACCCTCCAAACCCGAAGCGTTACCCCTTGACTTAAGGCAAAACCAGCTCGAGGTTGCCACCTCTTCCGCCGGGGCAAAGTCTTCTTCGACCAGCAGCCTGCTGCGGTTTGGGCATCTGCTGCTTCAAGACTGGCTCGGGAAGTTTCTAGGCTACCGTAAAGCTTGGGCCGTCCGACTGCAGGATTCAGTCGGCTTTTAAGCTTGGAGGTTTGGGGGAAACGCAGGTAAACACATCGCGGATGGGATTTGAAGACTGCCACTCCAGGCGCAATTCTAGGAGGCTTGTGGTTTAGGACTCAGCTTCGCAGACTTTCCGTTCAGGGTTTACGAGTTTCGCAGTTTCTGGCTCGGTCCGAACGGTTTTCGGCTTTTTAAAGTTTTTCGAAGTCTGTTTGGTGTCTCAACAGCCCAAAACTATAAGCCGGATACTGAACATCCCTGGTTTAGGGTTTAGGGTTGCGGGTTAGGTTTTAGGGCTTAGGGTTCCTGAACATCCTTAAACATGTTCCTTGCATCCTACACGGCCCGACACCCCAAACCCTAGCAAGTTTCTTGACAACCCGAAGAAGAAGCCTTTTTAAGGAGCTCAAGAAACTGCACCCTAAAAGCCCTAAGCCCTCAACCTACAAAGCCCTAAGCCCTCACCTCAGGGTTTGGCGTTACGTACATAGGGGCTCGAATCTTAGCATTTGGGATTTGGGAGTTTAAGTATACCATGATGCAACCGTTACATAACCATTCGGGTTGTTCAGTCTTGAAGCCGTGGGGAAATGCATACTGCCAGCGCGGATCTCAAGGATTCGGGGGTTTAGGGGCCCTGATGCCATTGATTGGGAATACCCTAAAATCTCCGTGACTGTGGGGCTCAAGCATTGAGGTCTCTCGACTGATTCCATTTTCACTGCACGGAGTGCCCCAAGCGCCTCAGCAGCACGAGGTTTGTTGGCATGATTGTGACTCTGCACGCGTGTTGCGAGCAAAGGTTCGCATCTCTGAAGAAGTCGGTCACCAAAGCCTCTGCCAAGTGCTGTAAAGCTTCCAGCGCGCCGGTAGATATCTTCAACTGCTCCACGTCCCGCAAGGCCCATTGCTCCTTTAGTACATCCAAGAATATCCAAGACCAGGTTGCCAAAGGCGGCCTCGGTTATCAACAGACTTGTGGAAGCGTGAAGTTGGGCAATCGACTGCAAGAGTTTGATCTGTCGCGGTCCGTCTGATCTGTGTCGCGCAGAGCCTGTCGGTTGAGCCTGGTCTTGGGTCTCTGGACCACGCTTGCCATTGCCCCGTGTCACAAACACAGGTTCCACGCATCCTGATTTGCGTCCGGCACGGCTCTCACGTCGTCAGTCGCGACCTGCTCCTGCTCTTGCTCCCCCTCCTCCGAATCATTCATGGCGTACAAGTCGTCCAAATATGCGTCTTCTTGCTCAATATCCTTCTTAGCGAGGACGGTTTCGCGGGCGGGATTCTGGTAGAAGCCGCGCAAAATGGCAGGGCCCAAATTGCCCTTCAGAGTAATTTGGGCCAACAAATGTATTATAGCAGTATCAGTGTCACAGATTTAGGGCTGAGGGGTATAAGGGCCTATAATACAGGATGTTATAGCTTCGTGGCCTTTCGGATATAAGATTCGAGGTTTGCAGTACTTGGAGGTTCATGGGTAGCTATGAGTATGGTTATAATTAGGGTAACGATACTTATAACCCGTAGCAGGAGACTGTTTGACCACACACTTTACTACCTTCGGCAAAGGCAACCCACAAGACCTGCTTACAGCGGGCAGAAGTTAGGAGGCAGACTGCACAGGGACCGCACTGAATCTTCTTCGCGCGGTTGCGAAACAAAACAGGGAAGAAGACTGCGGGACTCCTCGCAAAGGTGCCCGGGTCGCCCGCCACGTCTGGTTTGCGGACATGAACCTCGATGTGCCTGTCTCTTGAGCGCGTTGCGAACGGCACGACACCGGGCACCTGCTGTGCCTGCACAATGGAGGCCTTCCGCCATCGTTGCCGGATCTGGCACGGTTTGGGCTACTGTTTGGGCTCCCAGCTGTCGCATCCCAGCGCCACATCGCTCCTCGGGTTGCCGCCTGGGGTCTTGGCCGACTCCCGGCGTGACCGGCAGTAGAACCCCAGTGCTTGATGCTGATCGAGGTGGGCTGCCATGCGAGTCCACCGAATGCGTTCGCACACCTCGAAACCACGCAGACATACTCACCTTGAGCACCTACCGCACATTTGCTAGTTCGTCACACAACAGAACTATCGTTTGGTTGGCGACATACTGATGGCCCAAGAAGACATCGTTGTTGCACTGTGCGAACAATCCTGTCCTTGGCTTCACCATTTCTCCTGATGATTACAGCTTCGACTACAACGCCCCCAGCCACCTTACAGACATGATGTCCCCAGACTCAGCATCTACACCATCTACACCCCAGACATTGGGCAGCAGCTTGTTTTGGCCGGGCAAACAAGCTGTATCCCACTAGACAGAATGAGATGCAAAAAGGCGCGAACAAAAAGTTGTGATTGTTGGAAACCAATGGAACACTGATGTCCAGATGTTTTTCCAAAAGGGGAGGTGGGTGACATGGATGCGCACAGAAGTTATTGACTTACATGTGGCGCAAGCAGCCGTTCCCACCGCCTCTACCAGGCCGAAGAAAGTGAACAAGGGCACCTCCTTTTGCCCACAGCGTTTGCCCTTGCTCTGCAGCCACCACTGCAGGCTTGCAAGCCGAACCCCAGACGAAATCTACAAATCACGACACCAGGTTACTGAGAAGGACCTGCCACATCCCTCGATGTCACAGGCTGACAGCACTCCTGTGTTCTTCCAAAAGCATGCGAAAATATGCATAAAGACTTCAGTCACCATGCATTCGGAAGAGCAGAATAAAAGCATGCGTCGACAAAATCACTTCTGTAAGCTGGACATGTGTGCGATGCAAATGCTATTTGTACATGCACCATAGTGCACCCTGCAACTATGTCCGATGCCGCGATAGCGACCTGTACTTTGAATATGGAACAAGAAACTCCCTCAAGCTGTACAATGAGTCAGCACACAAGCCGCAAAGTTGACAGTTGAAAAGTCAGAGCCACTGCAAAGCATACCTGCATCAGGGGTTTTTCGGGTCTGATCTCCACCACATAATCCGACTAGTAGCTGCAACAGCCTCTGCGTGCCATCAGTGGGACCTGAGTGGGAAATCAGGACGAGTAGCACGCAGATCGTGCGGTCGAAATCTCAGAGGCGTGCATGCTCGTGTCCAAATCGATAATGCTGCACCCATAGGCCACTGCCCTCAACCCTTGATCATGGAACCACAAGGTTCATCGAGTTCGGCAGATTGTGAGAGTCCCGGTGCGGTTTGGCAGTGGTGTTTCTGGCCAATTCACATGAGCTGAAACGAAGTTCGAGATCAATGGCACAAATGATGGCAGCAAGAAGACGACTGGTTGCAGGATATTCTCTGAAATGGCGAGTCAGCCCTCCACGCGGGCCACGAGCCCAAGCCCCCGACAGAAAAGTTTTGGACTCTCATTGTCGTCATGGCCTGTATCCTGGGTCCAGCGCAACTTCTCGTCAGCAGGAAGGAGTTGCATGATACGATCAAGCTGTCGCCACGTCACACAACCACAGCTGAGACTGATGAAGACATGGCCGTGACCTGCGCTTCCTGTAATGACAAAGGAATGCTCTGCACTGCCACAAAGTGTCTGTGCTTTTCAACGCAACCCCGTAAAAGTCCACCATCGCCTGGCTTACTGGACTAAGAACCGAAATAATCCGCGACCTAGCTCATCATATGGTTCACAAAAGTTGGGATCCATTCACAGCTCTTGACACCGTTGGAGCTCGCCAGTGCTGAGCGACTCTGCCGATCCTGCTCTAGCGTAGCAGCAAGAAGATGCACCACCGAGTCACCAAGCAATAGCAAAGGCGTTGCGGGCAGCCCCGCATCCCTGCATCTCTTGCGTCAGCTTGCACGTCGGATGGAATCGAGCAATGACGCTTGCGAGGAACGAGCCGTAGGATGCATCATCTCCAGCACCTCTGCTGTCTGACTCAGGGGTGCTTTGGCGGTGTGCACAGTCTGCTTCTGCAGAGCCAGATCCCGCTTCATGAGGTGCCAAATCACTTGCGGTCCACTCCTGCAGCTGCTGAAGTTTCTCCGGCTGGGTCACCACCGCCTCCATCCGTTTTTTGAGTTCAGCAAAAAAGCCAACCAACAAGGCGCATCTCATCGGCCTATCCAGCGTCGAGGGCTCCGCCTTGACACGCCTCCACGAGCCCGCCGCTGTGAAGAGCATGCTGGCGATGGATGTTGGAACTTGCAACTTCAGATTGAGGACAAAGCTGGACTCAATCCTGGCCAGCGTCGCCGAGTCTTCAAGGCGCGGAACGAGGCGCAACCAAGCTAAGGGAGTACTGCAACGCACGAATTTCATGCGCAGACACGGGCCCGCGGCACTCACCACCGCAGTCTCCATAGCAGGGTCCATTGGAGTAGTATTTTCCATCACATCCATCACCACCGCCTCCTCCACTATGTCCACCGTTGCGGCGACTCCACCCCCACCACCGCCACCCACCACCTCCTACTACTACTACTAC
>CAJNDV010034692.1:0-15532 GCA_905221635.1 Symbiodinium sp. CCMP2456 | reverse complement strand
TACTACTACTACTACTACTACCGCGGCGGCAGCGGCTGCTGCGGCTGGCAGGTGGCAGGTGGGGGCAGCCCGCGCGCTTCCTGCACTGGTTTGCAATGCTGAGACGAAGGCCATAGCGAAGCCCTCAATGAACTCCGAAAACGTCCACAAGACCTGCAGCCAGGTTGGAAACGAGGAACTGCGGCAGAGGACTGGAATGGGGGTGGCATGCCTCTAGGAGGGAATAGTCGCTGGTGAGAAGCAGCGCGGCGATCGTACAAGGAACCAGGATTATCGTCATATTGCAGGTGTCGTGCCTCAAGCAGGCACTGGCACAACAGGACAAGATGTCTATGGGAGTTCGCTCACTCGATGCCTGCGTGCATAGGTGCTATCGAACTGGTAGAAGCAAACTAAGACAATGATGGACGTGACAATATACCTGACAACAGTGTCAGTGTGGCTTGTCCCCAAAAGAAGTCCGGGACTGTGCATCCACCAGGTCACGTTAGCTTGAAGAACACGAGATAGAAGGATTGCGTGTGATCGAACAAGTCCAGATACCTGGAAACACATCATCTGCAGAAGGTCCACTACCCCGAATGCCTCATGAACAGGAGCTATGCAGTGGCACCGGGTGCAGAAGACAATGCAGTACAAGATTTGCGTTGTCCTGCCCAACTGGATGACATGGTCGCACCCTACAAGCTTGAGCGCTCCAGCTCGTGGAAAAAGTGCGGACCTTGAAATCCCTGCCACTGACTTATTCTTCACAATGGTAACCAGAAGTGTCAGTATCCTCAGTCGGTTGCACCGCGCTGAATCTAATTCGCTGCTGTGAACCTTTGGCGGCATACATCTCGCATTGAGGACCAGTCCCACCCAAATGAAGGTAGTCACCTATATAGCGGAAGATGTTCCTGGCACAAGCACATATCGCGCGGCGGGCAAGTCTCAGCCGAAACAAACGCAAAGTGTGGCCAAGAGTAGGCCGCAAAGTTCACAAAATTGGACCTAACAGAGGTTGTGTTCAGCCAGACTTTCTCGAATCACCTTTAGCCTTGGCTTCTCTGTGCAAGCTTCTTGGGAAACAACTGCCTCAGAGAGTGTCTGAACGAAGTGTTGTAAGACCCCGCGAGCTCGGGACGCACCATGGAGCTTGTCCATAGAGTCCAAGACCTTCGCAACTCACAGGGCGAACATTAAGAACTGAAGGAGGGGCTATCGTGCATACCGAAAACAGCTAACGACCATTGACGCCTCGCAAGGTTGTGATTTGTAGACGGAAAGTTCAATATGCCAAGTGGTACGTGCAACCCGACCAGCCGAACAGGAAGCAGGAAATGAAGGAAAGTCGGCAAGCCAGTGAAGGGGTGGGACGCAAGATCGAATCCTGCTGTTAATGAAATGTACTCTTGCAGGCAGAAGCACCATGCCCCTCACAAAAGGATCATTGCCAAGGATTCTGCTTCGTGGCTGACTCCAGGGCTTGTGTGAGAATCAGAATTGTGCTCTTTGCCGTTGGTTGTCTATAGTACTGAACACGACTACCGCAGACCTGCTGCAGACTGCATCACCTGTGGGTGGCTAACTTTGGTTGCAAACAACTTTTTCCATCTGTAGGTTTAGAAGGGGTTTCTCGCACACGCAAGCGACCCCCTGCTGGACTGGATAAGAAGAAGGTGTGGATGACTGCAGTCTAGGCTTTATTCGCCTGCCAGGGTGGGCGACTTTGAAGCAACACGATGCAACACACGGAAACCGACGAAAACCTGCATCATGCTAACGAGGGTCCCAACTGTCAGTCGGCCCTCATCCCTCATTGGATTCATTGGTGCTTACTTAGCCCGCCAGTTCATCAGGTCGACTTCTTTCTGCAGTGCTCTGATAGCGGATGCCTCCAGCTGGGGCAAAAGCCACGCAAGAGCTACTCTGCACCGCCGCCACCGGTACATAGTGCTGAATCACTCACCGATTTTGCGACAGTTGCTGGCAGAATCATGCTTGTAAGCGCGCCCCTTATTGCAGGTCACATTCACCGAACACCCAGATTTGCCGAGTGCTTCTCACCTGAGAATGTGCAACATGCTGCTTGCCAGCGATCCCGGCAATCCTCCTAAACGTCAGGGAGGGAAGCTGTGGCAGGGTGTAGCCGGCACACCAAGAATCTGCCGAACTACCGAACACCAATGTGGAAAGCCGCAAGCAAGAGACATCACTTGCCGACGGGCCTTATGACTTATGAGATGCGCGGGAAGTGGCCCTGAGCCAAGTTATCTGCAGCCATGGGCCGGCCTGCTTAGTTGCGACATCATCCCCCATCACTGCTGCGGCGGCCTGCTTCACACGTGTCGAACTTACAATCACCATGCCCATCATGCCAGCGTGACGAAAAGCAATTCCTGCCTTTGCACCCTGCAGGAAGTGACCATGTCCAGGTTAGCTCACTCTTTGAGCCCACACAGCTCTTGGCGACCCAACTACATTCTCGATGGAGCACTGCTTGGCTTCAAACTATGTCTCGATTTGCTGTGATCCTCGACCGCATGTACTGGGCAAACCAGCAAGCGCGCGCACAAAAGGAAATACAAGGAAGCTCACAACAAGCATCATTCTTGCACACTGCCCTCGTTTAGTCTGCTGAGAAGCTCTGTGGGAGCATGCTATCGCTACCCCGAGGTGTATTGTGTCCATGCACCCTGCCACGATTGAGGTGTGTGGCGCTGACGCTGCTCTGACTATGATTGAAACCCTTTGCCCTAAGACAGGCCTAAAAGACAGGGTCAACAAAAACAGTATGCCAGCACATATCCCCAAACAGCGGTACAGCATCACGACAACACGACGATACACGACGACGACTAGTACGACCACGGCCATCACGACCCCCACAGAAAAAACCACCGGGAAACCTCCAGTAGCCCTCCGAAAGGAGACGACCAGGAGTCCACCATTTGGCGATGTGCGGGGAGGCTTCAGGACAGCGACCAGCATGCTTTCTGCTACGTACTGGCGGATTCAGAAATATTGGCAACGTGTCGAGTACAGTAGCGGAATTCAGGGCCGCGACCAAAGTGCATGTACTGGCGGATTCAGAGACGTGAGCAAGATGCTTCCCGAATGTACAGGACCACCGCCAAAATGCTTCATCCCATGTACTAGCGGGATTCAGAGACGCGACCAAAAAGCTTCCGCTAATGTAATTATTGGTGGGATTCAGGCATGCCAAGTTGAGACCATTGTATTGAAGTTTCGAACCAGTATAATTAATAATATCATTACATAATGAATCGTGCTTGCACAATGAAGGCAAACTATGCACTGCACCACAGCGGGAAGGTGATACATTCTGCATGCGACGCGGTGTGTGCCTCGCGAGGACACTGACCAATTCTCTGTACTGAAGGTAAGAACCCCACATTGTGTGCTGCACTGTTTGGTGAACAGAAAAGGCAACAGAAACTGCATTGAAGGCATTCCGTGAATCCCGACAGAGGAAAGACCAACGAACAGGTAGGGTGTTCGGGTCCAGTGTAGCTGGAAACCTGAAGCCTTCAGATCTGTCGAGGTACCACCGAGTGCATGCCGCGACTCAGCCTTAGTTGGTTGACCGTGTGGTTGTTTCTCTCCATTTCGTCAACTCTTCCGGGATTCATGGAACCACCGCAGATAATGCCGTTAGTTACCAGTGGCTTGGTTTGAAAGTCACGCAGGCTTCATCAACAAGCTGAGGTGCAGGTCCCACACTCACACTCATGCTAAGTTGGTCCTCTGGCTGTGGCGCAACGAAACAAACAGGAAGGAGATCATGAAGGCATGATGTGGCTCTACCGTGTGACACGAATGGAAAAACGAGTTAACACTTGCCACCGGACGCTGTCGCCGTCGAGTCAAGGGCAGGAACCTTGGCATTCGGGGCTTTAGGGGGCACCACAATCATCGACTGAGTTTGATGTGGCTCAATCGGCGCTGTTTGTCGGTGGCACCGGTTGTCAAGAACCCTTTCCATGCACCACAACACTGCCTGCTTGGGTTTGCCGACCCAAGGGCAAGCCCGAACAGGAATCTCCTGTTTCCCGTCCTCTCAATCCCCTCCCCGCTTACCCACCCTCCCCCCGCTTTATCTGGCCACCCCCCACCTACTTCACAGGCCCCAAGGCCAGGCAATGGATTTTGGTTGCAGTCTGAGCAAGAACCACCTTCCCCCCTCCCCCACCCACATCGCCTGTGCCAATGCCTTAAAGAAACAGCCGAGCAACCCTCCCCTGCAGCAGGGGCGAGGCGGACGGCTCGACGACGCGAAGCGATTACAATTAGGAACTGTCCGTTTCATCCTGCCTAAGTCAAGGCTCAAAGCACCATGTATTCTAGCCAACATGTACTTGCAACAACAAGGGACGTTCATTGCAACAAAACAACTTCTGGTAGCCTTCCGAATCAACTGAGACCACTTGTTACTGTGCGGGACTGCGATGGGCCGTGCCTTCCTTTGGAATGCGGAGGCCACGTGAAGATGTAAGTCGCCACAAAGGGCAGCAGCTTTGACTGCCACGTGCTCTAGCTGGAATCGCCAATGCCAACGGCATTAGCAGCTCGAGGACTGCTTTGCAGGTCCTTTGATTCATCAAACTTTCTCAATGGTAGGTAAAGTCGATCGTCAGGTCCTGAACAGATGCCGACCATGTTGTCGGAGGACTTCAGTTTAGCTCCTTCCCTAAATCCCCACCGGATGGAGGCGACGTCCACGAGGCTGGTGCCGCACCTGCCATGGCTCATGGCTCTCGTGTCGGGTTTCAGGACTTCGACTGCGAATCCGATGCGACCCGCCTGCGTCCATTTCAAACCTTCAACAGAACACACGACAGCTCACCGCAGACTGCAGAAATCCGTCATGCTCAGGTTCTTGCGGATCCGGCTTCTCAGAGTTCAGGATGACACGAACACCTTGACAACATGTCGACAGTCCCACAGCTCATGCCTGCAAATCCACCAACGCAATGCTGAGCTCTCATGCCACCCATTCTGTCCAGCGGATGCTTAAAATCATGCTTGGGGCAGTTGATGAACATGCAGTTGACCTTGACCTCACATGGCTGTCGAGCATCCAAGACATCCCTTGCCACCACTCTGCAAGCCCGGCCAAAGGCTGAGTGCCGGTCGTTGATTCGCTTCGATACGTAGTTCACCATCGCCGGGCTGAACTCGCCTTTCACCTCGCTGCATCTCTGTAGCCGAGCACTCACAGACTCAAACTCAGAACAGCATTGGCCCGTTGCGAGAATACAATCGACACGAAGGCGAGGATAGACGCAATCCAGTATCTGGACATACCTCGAAAATACTCGGGCTTCACTCGCATTCTCAAAGTGGACGGGCTGCCGACAAGTGAAAAGGCATGTGTGACATGGATCTCGCATTCGGCACCGTCATATCTAAGCTTATCGCAGACATTTTCTCCATCTGACTGATCGGTGCACTAAGATCCATGGCGCAACAAGCTTGTTGCATCGAAACATCGTCAACTTCATCGAAAAATCAATTTTTATATGGTCATCATGTTTTGGATGGAACCCGTTACGGCACATGACGCTGGGAACAAGCTTTCTCGTGCCTCCAGAGTTGGGAGACTCGGAGAATGTTACAAAGAGCGCTTCACGTCAAAATTAGCCGATGCACGATCGGACGCAGCACCCACCATAAAATATGATGAGGCATGCTCTCCCCATTTTGCAACGAGGCATGTGTTTGGAAAGCCTTCGGATTGCTTGAGAACGACTCCCCTACCGGCCACTTTACAGATGACTTTACAGAGTGGATCCGACAACAGGATCATTTGACCTTGCGGCTGCTTTTGTTCTATATCGTGAATGAACTCCGAGTGACCAGGATTTCAGGATTGACACGACGAGCGACGGAGGGCGAACTTGAGACTTGTTGGCGAAAGCTCGGCCTCAGAAAAAAACAATTAATGTCGGCTAATTCCACAAAGCCTGAACAGCCTTGCTCAGAAGATGACAGCCACGTGGAGGCTGATGAGTCATGAGAGTCATGACCATGGTAATGCAAAATCGCGAAACACTGGCGGATGGGAATAGCTCTCAGTCGAAGCACTACGTCTGCTCAGCACTAGGCCATCTGCTGTACCGGGGCGATTCAACACTTACAACTCAGCTGCTGACTCTGGATGGCCAGGCTCCACGGACACTCCACACGTCTCCACACACTCCAAGTTCTTTCTCCCAGTTTTTTGCTGAACAACAGAACAGTTCTGTTGGTTCTGGTGAAAACCACTGGAAAATTTGCTTCCTGGCTTGCACCGTCTTCGAGTCCAGAGCGCAAGGCCCTGAATTGTGTAAGGCTGAGAACAAGGATGCACTGGGTAGCTTTCCAACTCATAGCTCATCACCTCACTGCGCGTCTGCGAGCTATTATTTGCGGAGTCCTCCTCACAACACATCGAGGTCTGCACTAACTTCGGGTGATGAGACGAATCTCGTCTGTGAGAAGCGTGGGCGGTTTACCGATCAATGCAGTGCTGCATTTGTGTGGCAGGTATGCTAGGATGTTGTTGCTCGTTCCGTGCCATTCGCTGCTGTCAATCCCGTCCAGAGCAAACAAAACCTCCGAGGACCAGCAAAGTTTCCCCGTGGTCGTCTTTGCCCCTAACGCTGTACATGCTCACTGCTGTCGTGTCTTCACCTCCGCCCGAGGCATCTTTCGGGGAACCCAGAAAGCACTTCGAAGCATAAGCTGACCCACAACCAGAAGAAAGCCCAGTCAATAATGTAAGAACGTGCACGAAAAGCGGTTTCAACGGTCCCCCCGAAAGTCAGGAAAGTGAGGGTTGCAACGTCCGGGAAGTTCTGCTCAGAATCTGCCCGGACGTTTGCTAACACGGACGTGTCTAGTCCCCCCATCCCGTAGTGTAATCTATCAGCCTCCAGCGGAACTACTAGTGAAGTCAACTAGTTTCCAAAGCTCTGCAACAGCTGCCGTGCTGCAAGTACAATAATCAGTTCGCCATGGATGTCAGCCGCAGCACGGCAGCACTTGCGACATTCCTGGCTTGCAATCGGGTGACATGCTGCGGGTGCGGACGCCGAGCGACAAGCTACGGATTTCGCAGACACCAGGACCAAGCCCACCCAGCTGCCCAGCATCATTGCCGGAGGCTTCGATGCTAGTGGAACGTGCAAGCCGAAATAGCTATCCCCGCTAGAACGGGTTTAAGAGCTCCCCAGCTGATTGGCTCCAAGTGAAACTGTAGCAAGCGGTGAAGGCAAGATGTTGAAGCTCGGAAGCATTCAAATGTACCTGATGAAACCCGAAGGTAGCAAAATTTGCCATTTCAAGTGCCAAAACGCAAGTCACTGTGCACAGTGGCAGAGTGTTCTCCAATCTGTACTGTAAGATGTGTTGAACATCATCAATCGGAAGGCAACAACATCTGTGCAGGTTTCCGAGTGTAGCAGGAAGGCTGGACAATCTGAGGCCGCTTCTCCTGGAGGTTTTCTGGTACTGGCTCCCTGTCCGTATAACAATGGATGACCTGCAAGCGAAGGCGAAGGCCATTCCCGGCTCTCGCTGTCTCCTTGCAGGCCTTGACCCATCTGGCTTCCTCATTCTCCTCGATATACTGTAAAGCTCGATTGATCTGGCTCATGCTTGCGCGCTTCGTGAAATACCTCACATTTTTCAGCGCTGCGAATCGGTCCGGATAAAACTGCTGGATGTTCAGTAGGGCCCGGACACCACTCCTTGATTTTGAAGGCTTTTCAGTTTCTGATGAACCCACCTGATGCAGTTGAAACCTGCCAACGATGAACTGACAGGGATATCGAGGGCCATGCCCATGAGCAATGTCCTTCTGCACGAACCATTGAATCACAAATCGAGCCGCCTGCAAGCTCGCACGTGTATTTTGCCAATGCTTATCTTCCATTTCCATGGAATGAAGCACACACACACACACAATCGTAATGCGTGCCACAGCTAATCATGACCAATGAAATTTATGCATTCGACTATACATCCTCATTGGCAGATTCTCATTCTCTTCATTCAAAATGATTCGATGGGGATTGTTCGTTAGGTCACGGGAAGGGTATGGAAGGGTGCACGAGCTCTCACTCCGATTTGGTGATCCATCCTTGTGGCGTCCATTGGGTGCTCCCGAGACAGACAGATTGGGAGGGGCAGCGAGAGAGAGAGCGAACGAACGAGCGGGCGGGGGCTCTACATACCCCGCCAGGAGCAAGAGCTCGCCTCAAAGACTGAAACAACGCAAGGTGCAAGGACTAGTATCGAAATGACGGATGACGGCAGATACATGAAGGCGGTGTGCACCTGCCGAAGTCCGGCCTTGGACTGCTTCATCAAATTCAGAAATGCTCTGAAGATGGAAACCCTTGCGAAGGTCAGCATGACCTCAGATTCGCAGAAGCCGACGCTTCAAAACACTCCAAAGCTTAACAGCGGAACCATGGTGGTCGTAATGCCGTAGTAGATGTAGAAGTACGTCAGCATCTGCCAGGGCAAGAGGAGTGAAGAGAACGGAATCTCTTTGGAGGTCGCTAACCCGAAATACTCCTCTGCAACAGAGCTCAACAGGCACCACTTGAGCCGCCCCGTGCCCCGCTTGCCTGCGGGTGCAGCAGAACCACGGCAGTAAACGCAAAGCCTGACAAAGTCGAGCAGCCCCCAGCTCCAGCCGCTTGAAATTCAAACAAGCAGGGCTCGCTCACCAAAAGCAGACCACAAACCTGAAAGGCAAAAGTTACGACTCGAATGCATGTGTCCACGGGAAACGCAAGTTCATCGACTATAGGCTAGCTAGCAGCAGGTGGCAGCTACATGGTGTGACTACAGAGAGAAAAAACCAAGGTGGCGTGATGCTGCGAACGAGACCCCAATCCACTTAGCAACACTTTCCCTCAACATCAGGCTGCAGAGCCCTGGAAACCCTGGGACTGATGGGGCGCCCAAACTTGTAAATCGGAGCTCCTATGAGTTCTTGGACTGAGAGGGCAGGCCCTGACACTGATGGGGCGCCGATAATTTTTTTAATCAGAACTCCGTCTGAGTGTCTGAGTGTCGGAGTGTCTGAGCGTCGGAGGGTCTGAGCGTCTGCATGTCTGAGCATCTGCGTGTCTGCATGTCTGGGTGTCTGAGCAATGTTGAGGTAAGGGGTTGCGTTACACCGGTGTTGAACTTGCCCTCATCAACGCTGAAACAAATCGAAATATCACTCGCAAACCATTATCTCGAAAACAAGTAAATTCAACACCGGTGTTGATGTTACAGCCGGGATTGCCATGGGGCTTGGGTTTTTGCACACCACACTTTCGCATACTTTTCGGTACTTGTCATTCTGGACTGCTTTGCATGCTCCCCGGCAGGCACAGAAGGCCCTCTGGAATGTCCGAAGACCCTAAGCTTCCTCAGCCCCACTATCAAAAACAAGACAAAGTCAAGCCGGGAACCCGAAAACCCAGGCGAAGAGAATACTGGCAGAATAGAAGTCCGCAGGATTCTGTTCTCACGTCCAGCAATCTTCGAGTTGCGGCAGCGGGAGCCCCTTGTCCACGCCCTCCACCGTCCGCGCACCCGAAAACGCGCTCCCGCCCCTCCGTCCCTGCGTGCTTGTCCCCGCCCTCCACCGCGCACCGGCCGCGCACCGTCCGCGCTCCCGCCCCTATCGCGCTCCCGCCCCTTGTCCACGCCCTCCACCGCGCACCGTCCGCGCACCCGATATCGCGCTCCCGCTCCTTGTCCCCGCCCTCCACAGTACTGCGCACTGTCCGCGCACCCGATTTCGCGCTCCCGCCCCTTGTCCCCGCCCTCCACATCGCGCACGCTCCCGCCCCTGGTCCACGCCCTCCACCGCGCACAGTCCGCGCACCCCGTACGCGCACCCGAACCGTCCGCGCACCCGATCCGCGCACCCGATGTATCAAGGCCCGTGCACCGTTTAGTCTTCTAAAGCTCTTCCGTCAAGACAGGGGCCGATATCGCGGACCTCGCGTTGGAGCACTAATCGAGAACCCAACCCCAGAGGGGTTTTTCGGGAAAAACAAAAACAACCACAGAAACCAAGAAAAACAAGATTTCCGGACTAGTTGAAGAATTCCAATTAGTGTGAAAATGATTGGTTGTGTGGTTTCTTGGGTTTTTTGGTGTCTTTAGCTTTTCTTGTTTGTTTGGTTTCTTTGCTGTTTTTGGTTTCTTCGGTCTTTGCCGCAGGTGACGCGCCCGCACAACCTCGCGCTGTGGCTTTTCTTTTGGGTTTCAGGTCTACCTAAACAAGCCTACTGTCTACTCTATCTTATGTTATGCTTATAAGCAGTCCGGCTGCTTATAAGCACTGCTTCTGCTTACAAGCAATATCCTTCTGTTTACAAGCACTTGGGGGCCGTACGAGTAGCTAGTCTAACCCCACCCGCGCGCGCGCGCCAGACACCATCAAAACGGAGAGCAAGACCACCGGCACCACTTGCACAAACCTTACCGCAACTTCCGCTGCATCTTTGTCTACCCTCCATGGAAGCACATGCCGAGCTTGAGCTGATGTAGCATACGAGGACCACACGACCTGAATTTGTTAGTTTCTTCTGGTTTCTTCTGCGTATGACGTTCATGATTTGTTGGGGTTACGTATGAACACCCTTGCATGATCATGAACACAGACTTGCTTAGGAGCAATGAGCAGCTTGTAGAAACACTGATACAGGCATACATGTGGATATAATACCCAACTATCTTCGATCTATCTATCTATCTATCTATCTATCTATCTACCCATCTATCTATATATGCACACACACACACTGGTCTAAGCATGGATGATGTCACCTACCTCTTGACCTGTGTACATACAGACTGAATAGAACCCTGATGCAGTATATGTTACGGCACCGTACAAAGCACATGCGCAAAAGGCTCGCCAATTTGAAGAACAGTCTTGCGACAGTCAGTACAACTGTGCATTGTTTGTGGGGCCCTTAATAGCAAGTCATTGAGTCATACTTAAACACTGAGATACTATAATAAAGACTAAACTGAGTACTCACACAAACACACAGACCTTCACCGGGACATAAGGGAATCAGAACATGGCAAGGCCTTGCACCCTAGATTACCGGGTGTTAAAGTTGTAGAGTAGAGTAAGCTGGAACGATGCGTGAAGTAATTGCTTCAATTTTACTTTTTCTTTCAATCGCTTCTAAGCGGCGGCATATCTGCTGTGCCATTTATATTGTGGTAGTAGAGCGTACCATGGTAATTAGTGCAAAAAACATAAGCAGTACATGCATAGGCTCGTGCGTGTATGTATCCCTGTATGAGTAGAGGAAGGAATGCCCGTGTTTCTGTGTGCACTGTTACGACGTCATAAAAAACCGGTGTGTATGCGTGTTCCCCAACTTGCAGAGATGCAGTCTTGCGATAGTTATGGTGGTTGCGTAATATTGTGAGATGCCTCATAAACAAGTCATACTGACATACTGAAATACTACAGTACAGACTCAACTGAGTACTCACACAAACACACAGACCTTCACCGAGTCAATGAGGCAACTTATCAAAATGATTCTTTCATTTCGTTTGGAAGTGGATTATTGTATTGTGGTAGTAGAGCATACCACGGTAATCACAGATAACAGATGTACGGGGTTGTGCATTTATGCTTGCGTGCATGTGTAATTGCAAGAATGTGCATGCCTGTGCATTCACGTGTATACGCATGTACATACAAAATATGATGCATAAGGTTACACCTTCGTGAGCAGTAGCATGTATAAATGCACGCCCTTCACAAGACAGGACTGCCACTGGTCAAAGTGCGCCTGTGTTGCTTCCGGGTGTTCCCTGGACAGACACGAACCCTCGGTTCTAATTAGATTAGAGGCCTGCCAGCGCTGTGAGATCGGGCTCGTACATACCATGACGCATCTCTCACGAGTCGTCGATGCAAGTCTCCTGCTGACGCATGTTGCCTGCATGATCTGGCATGTGACTTCGATCGTTTGTTCCCCTAGCTCTTCAGCTTCAGCACGAAAACGACGAAGAGCGCCGGAATCAAAGGGCGCATGGAGATGGCATTCAATCAGCTGGAGGCAATATTGAAGAGGGATGGATTGTGCAAGCTAGGTTTCAGTTCACCTGAAAAAGACAGCACTCTGAAGCCGCACGAGTGCCGCACAAACAACGCAGGATGGGCATTGATGACTCGTGGCCTCAGGAGGTCTCAGTCTTCTGGCAAACATAGATCCAATCGCGCAAGCAAATGCTGGGGCATGAGCAAAGTCGGTCGGTTGATTTTGAGCCACAGGCCACCAAATGCAAAAAGGCCCATGACTAGCAAGAAGGAGATGGAGTAGATAGCAGACAGCCTGAAGCCACGTGCAGACAGTAGACTCAGATAAGAGCCTCCATTGAAGAATATGAAGAGGGTATGCAAGGGCGCTTTAGCCGGACTTCCCAAGGGCAGCACAAGGTGATGTCGCCATCCAGCATCACACACATGGATGAGCACACAGCAAAGAAGACCAAGATGGTGTAGTGCCTTTGTGGCAAACGGATCGTGTCAAGCACAGTCTCCCGCACTGTGGGCGCCGGCGGAGTGTTTCTCCAGGAGTTCGTCTCACTGAAGAATTCTGGCAAGCACCTTCGAAAACAACACTTTCAACACAACTATCGCACCTGCTCACTACACTCGAGCCAAACGGGCAGGGGGGTGTGGTGATGTCTGGTGGAGTAGAGGTTGGGACGGATTGGATTGGATGAGTAACCAGGCGGCAAAGGATTGGCTGAAGATGGCTGGGAGGGGGCGCGGTGGGATATGTTTCGGGTTCCTGGTTTGGCTAACATCACGGATGTTCACAAGCAGGGTTTCGAGGGCGTTGACAGGATATGGGGGTCGTATCGTCAACATGCGCGAAGGTTTCGCATACGATGCTGTTGGCCTCGATGTCTTGTCACGGCCGCTAGCGAACGCCGGCACTCGGCCAGTTTTGTCGACACCTGAAGCACTTCTTCCTGCCAAAGAATCATTCCACATCAAAGCTAAGGCCGCTAGCAGAGCAGGATCCCCTCATACAACGCTTATTAATTGTTCACATACAGAATACACCAATATTTGTCTGCTCAGTTGAAAAACTCTACATACCATCCCAACATCCGACCACATGACGTTACCCAGTTTGGGGTAGCATCGATGGCAGTTAGGCTGCGCTTCGATGGATGTTTGAGCTGGCATGGCCTGGGTGGGGTGCAGTAGGATTGCCAGCTGTGATGGGGTAGGCGCTGTGTCCACATGCCGTTGCTCCTGTTTTCTAGTTTGCTGTCCAGCGTTTCCTGTCCGTAACGCTTTCTCGCGCTATCCTCAACGTAAAGCTACTTGGCAGGACTTGTGCCCAGAAATAGACAATTGACGAGGCTGTGCAGGGCCGGGATCAGAGACATAAAGCAGTCTTGCAAAAAAAAAAAAAAAAAAAAACGCGCGCACATCCTCAAAACTCATTGCTGTACGAGTTGACATGTCTGCTGACACAGAGCGAAGTTGATCTGGCTTTCCGGACCTATCTCCAGCCATCCGCTGGAACAGGCCAACCACCTTGCAATGTCTTGCGAGGTTCGGCAGGGCAGCCATGCAAGCATCTGAGGAGCCAGCTCCCACATAGCTCGTCAACACAGATCCAGCCAGCACGAGAAGTGCCTTCGCACCAGCATCCAAAGTGGTTCGAAAGGAAGACTGCTCTGGGACCAAAGGATGCAGCATCAATTGCCACAACGTCACGCAAGAAGGGTCCAGCAACCTTGGCAAAGAAGCAGGCGATCACTGTATCTGTGGAAGCGGCATGCGCTTTGTCATTCGTTACTCAGATATGGGCTCGCTCGGCAAGGAATGCAAGTGCGTATGCCGATTTCTCGCCTGCGCAGGGTCTTCTTCGCAGCCATGCACCAAGCTTCTAGGTGCATTCTCTGATTCATGCCTGTTAGTTCGTCAAGGGGTATCACAGCCTGGCCAGCACTCCATCACTATCCAATGCAGCTGCGGCATTGCCGATTGTGGTCGAGATTACTGCAGTCGAGCCACCACTGCGAGGCTTGGCAGGACAACGTTAATCACAGAGACACTCATCCACATGTTTCTGAGTGTCTTTGGAAAGACACCTGCCAGGAGGTGGCACCACATGCAGGGGAGCATGCAAGATGCTGAACGGCCTGGTTTCTGCTCCTCGACAAAATTCGCCGATGTTTCGAAGCCTGAGAACAATGATTCGGAGGTCAGTGAGGCATGCTGCTGGTGAATGTGTTTCAGGACCCGGCCGGAAACTCCCAGCATGGCTGATGAGAATCCGAAGAATATCGAGTTCCAGAAAGGAGGCTGCCTCCAAGTCTTTGTTTCCGCACATGACTCCTCTTTGTTTCGGAGCACCTCTCCCAGTTCAGGTTGTCGTAAAGCTGACCCAGCCCTGCATCCTGTCGAGATGCAAACGCGAGACGAAATGCGTTCACTGAGATTCGCAATGTCCTGGAGGAAGATAACACTAAATGTCCCCAGGATAAAGAAAACAGACCTCATCGAAAATGCGGCATTGCCACTTCCATACGCTCAGCAGGGCCCACAATCCTCCCCTTCGTTCAGCAGGGGGCAGATGGAAGACAAAAAGCATTGAAGCCACTGCTGAGCTCTCCTGTGCAGCCACAACGTGTGAAGTGGCGAATCGTGGCTTCCACATTTCCTGCATACCCATTAGCATACATCCCGCGAAGAAGCCGAGAATGCAGATTGCTGTCGGCACCTCGAAATCCCAACAATCAAGCCGATGACTTGTATGAAAACTGCGGAATATCTGAGCTACAAGCGCTTTCGATGGAGCTGAACATAGGCGAACACTTCAAGTAGTCTGCGGCACTCACTGAAGAAACAACACCCGTGGCTGTGTACCTTGGTGGCAAGATGTGACAAGCACTGTCCCGGAAGACACGATGGCTCGACGCTCTCGTCTTCGCCACGTATACAGACGTTCAACAAGACTTAGCAACCCCCTAAGCCTCCTGCGACAAGATGGTAAGGCAGGCAGCAACGGACGCTGTCCTAATCAAACCATGCGACAATCACGGGACAATCAAGCTTAAGCAATACCACACTCGCATCTGAGAAGGCAGCTGCTTGGTAGAAGAATTGAGAAGGAGGTTGTAGATGCCTCCATTCAGTGGCAGCGCTGTCACGACCTGCCCAAAGCGAGAATGTGCGCCCGAACTCGAGTTGTGTACCGTAAGAAAACAGAAGGACGGAGTCATAGCTGCCTGAAAACTGTACCTTGAACATCTGACAGCTACGGTTGCTGCACGATTGGACCGCTGCTTCCGACACCGGAAAATAGCTGGACGGTCCCACGATCTTACGATCCATTCGCATAGGAAGCCTGAGTCTTTCTACGCGGTCTGGGGCTGGTCCACGATCATATACATGATTTTGCAATCGAGGAAAATACGCAGGAAGAAAAGAGGGCGGAGCACTTTTCTTTTTTCCTAACGTTGGCGGTCC
>CAJNDV010034691.1:17556-27556 GCA_905221635.1 Symbiodinium sp. CCMP2456 | reverse complement strand
AGGGCTTAGGGTTTATAGGGCTTAGGGTTTAGGGTTTAGGGTTTAGGGTTTAGGGCTCGCCGTGAAGGCGCCGCCTTGGTTGCGGATCGCCGTAGCCAAAGACGGCATGGCGCGCTGGTGCCTTGGAACCGCCGTCGAATCGAAGTTTACACTCCGGCCGTTTGCACTGCGCCACTGGATGCCCGGCTTGAAAGCTCCGTGGGCATCTTTAAAGCAAACCACGTGCCATCGGACCATCACAGGTCGCAACCAAAACCCTAAACCTTAACCTCCGTGGGCCCCGCTACGACCTGGTCTGCAGAGGCAAAAACTCACCGGCTAAGCCACCAGAGCAGGCACAACGAAGATCCAAGGTCACGCCATCGGTTGTACCCAACCAAGCTGGATTGTAGGGTTTAGGGTTTAAGGGCCCTGGTAGAGAGACTATGGGTCACATGATGGTATAGTTGCGTGGGAACCCTACGGGGACAATCTTGGAATTCGTTTCGAATATGGGTAGTTCTCTGAATAAAGGTCCCTTTTGGGTCCTTAGGATTATCTAGAGTGCACAAAAAGCGAGCATGGTTTTGACAACCACCCACATGCTTGGCAATTCTTCCCGACCTCTAGTGGACCTCAGCAGCAAAATCACCAAACCAAGCCAAATCTCCTTTTCAGAAACTGCTTAAAGAAAGTACCGAAAAACCCGTTTGAAAGCATGAATGCCTACACCCCAACAAAAGCCGTGCAAAGCCCTATCTTGTCCTGAAAGAACCCCTAGAACCTCAGATCCCGCTACACATGCCCGCCAACGGCTCTTGACCCAAAGCCCCCGAACTTCCTTCTCTTTCTGCAGAGGTCGTACCCCCTGCACCTTAACATCAACAATCCAAGCTATGGTTTGCAAGCCATAACTTAAACCATCAATCAAAAATGGCTATGTAGAGAGCAATCGAAATCATATCCCGGACCTTGGAAAGCCAAGACGTTACACTCCTTGGCCAAAGACTGGATCGTTGAGTGAGGGTCCAGGGTCCAGTTTAGGGCTTAGGGGTTCAAGGTTTAAGGCAAAAGGGCTTGGGTTCAAGCCTGGATGGGGGGTGAGGGTTTGGGTCAGCCTTCAAATTTCGTGATTTGGTCGAAAATAGGGGACCCTGATATAGCACCCTAAATAGTAGGATCCTTATTATGAGGACCCCAAAAGAAAGGTACCCGTAATATTCGGAAACTCGCATTTGGGATTAAGGCTTAGGGCTTCAGGTTTCACGTCGAGCTAGGGTTTGGGACCTCTTTCGGTTGAAGATACTGTTGGTGATATAAATTCTGCATTACCTTAAGGACCCTACAATATGACCGGTTTAGGGTTTAGGCTTTAGGGTTTAGGGAATATGGGAATTAAGGTGGATTCCTTATGATGGGTGATGCAGGATTTATATCATCCACCGTATGTTCTGTTTGCTGCATTCAGACTTGTCGCTTGTTCACGGACATTTCTGTTGAGGGCTCGAGGCGTTTACGGGAGCGTCGGGTCTCGAATATGCTTTAATTCCAGAACATGGCTACAATCAGAAAGGGCATCTAGATCTGCTTGAAACTAGACTACTTAGTTTAGCGGCGTACATTAGTGGGTTTTCCGTCGAGTTACACATGATACTCTAATTGGAGTTATCCTACTTACAGCTCCGCTGATGAGCTAAGCACCAAGTCCGCTGCTTCTCTTGAGTGAAGTCCGAGAACAATCTTAAGGCGTTTAGCTGCTATCCTAGGAACAGGCGTTAGTAAACTGATATAGCGGGCCTTACTTAAGCAGTTCCAAGTGCGCCCGATGCATGGAGCTTAAACAACACTCCTTGAACTTCTACATCACAAGGCTTCTGAATAACGGCCGAGGAATACCCCTACCACCGGAAAGCCCTGCAAAGCCCCTACAAACCCCGATACTCCCTTACAAAACATCATTTTATACTCCCTTACAAACATCATTTACCTTTATAATATAAACCCTTATAAAAACCGAAAAGCCATTCTGCCTGAAGGCGTTACATATCTCCTTCCACGAAAGGCATAAAATGTGGTTTGGAGTCAGACCAGACCCTAAACGAACGTGCTCCCCCAAGCTGTCGGTTGTTCTTATTCTCGAACTTGTTCTGGCAATGTGGGAATGGTAGGAATGATGCTGGTACGAAATTATTAGCAAATACCCCCAATATCCTTCAGCCCTGAACCTTAAACCCTAGACCCTAAACCCTAACCCCTAAACCGTCTGTCTTTGGGTCTGGCAATACGTATTGAAGTTCCTTCTGGTGCTACGGGATGCTGAGAGGATGGCACTAACGGAAGTGAATGCCAGAGGGTCTACACGTAAATTTGGCGTCAGGAAGCGCATAGTGTTCTGACTAAGATGACCATAGCAATTTGGGACTTTCACAGAACAGGGGACCCTACTATAACCCCTGAATCGCAGGATCCGCCCTTCAAGGACCCCAAAAAAAGCGTATCCAAATCTCACTAAATCCCATATACACAACAGCTCCTACCTGAAATAATACTGGAACCTCAACTATTGAGAGTATGAGTATTATGGTATAGTTATACAGGGACAGTCAGGGGATACCCTGGTCAGAACCCCTAGACTTAGGGTTTAGGGTTGAGGGAAGAATCAAAGACTGGCGGCAGAGGTGAAGAACACCAGCGAGTTGCCCAGGTATTGACACCGATCCTGCTCCGGAAGTTGAGAAGCTTGGCTCTGTTTTTGCGGGCCTTTGTCCACCCAGCTGTCACTCAAGACAGGAGTCAAAAGGATTTGGGGTTCAAGTTCAAGATTTTATGGCTTGAAGGTTGAGGGATGTTTAGGGTTTGGGGTTTAGGGCTCGGGCTTGAGGTTTAAGGCTCAGGGTGGAGAGTTTAGTGAAAACAATGGCCTGCGGCCGAGAGATTGGAGATCTCGTAAAAGAGGGCGCCTTGGGATTGTGGGTCATGTAGGGGCCTTAATAATTCGAACGGAGTTTTGAGGGTTCCTCACTATCGTTGTAGTAGTATAGACCCCCAAACCCTATTATAACTATTAAGGCCCCTATATTCGGGCTTGCGAAATCGACAAACCCCTAAGCAGCCGATGCACGTGGCGAAGCCCAAGCTTTCCCATGAGATTTTCCGATCGGCATTGATCTTGAGCGGGTCTTTACACTTGTGCTGTTGGGTGTTGCACAAGATCACTCCCACGATTGCCCATGGCGTCTTCACGTGAAACTCGGCCAATCGGCCGTCCACGAAGCAGCACTCACTCTCAATCGTAGCCGCCAGGACGAGGTCGGTTTTCCCCTACACACTACGGAACTCCAAGGCTTTGGGGACTTGAGGGTGTATGCTTGTCAATCTGGGGTCCAACGGTTTCGGGCTTCGGGACTTGGGTCTGGGTTGGATTAAATCCCATGACAACAGCCGCACCCAAAACCCAAACCCTAAACCAAGCCTCGTTCCCAACAACGACTTTCCGTTAAACATCGCTTATGCGCACCCGACCCTACACCCAGAAACCCCTGAATCCTAATTCCTAAACCGTAATCCCTAAACTGCCGAAAGCGCTCGGGGCTCTCAGTTCGGCCGAGCGTCTCGTCAGAACGGTGAGGGAGGGTAAAGCCTCCCGGATTCCGGATGTTTAGGGTTTAGGGTGTAGGGTTTAGGGTTAGGGTGTAGGGCTTAGGGTTTAGGGTTCAGGGCCCCCAACCTTTCGAAATTTTTGGACTGGCTCCCCAACAAAGCAACGATAGGACCCCCCCAACCTTTCACAATTTGGAGCGGCTCCCCAAAAAGGACCAGGATAGATGGAAACCTCCGACCCCTCACAGTGTGGAGCCGCTGCGTTTACACTTGAGGCACTTCGAGTAACCCTCACAGGTTGCGAGGGGCGGGTTGCTTGTTGGAACCCTTGCTTCTCGTCGAGCGGCCGGCACAGGCCGCGAGGACCCGACACCAATCCATCTGAGCTGAACTATGAAATGTGATCGTTTATGTGGCGAGCAGCGAAGGAAAGCAGAAAGCAAGAAAGCCCCCCTTGAAGGGGGGCTTGGCGGGTGAACCTTAATTAGATGGGATGGTTGGGGGCGGGACTACATGCTGACGCAAGTGCGGGATAAGTAGGTGCGCCCTCATTCCTAAGCAAGCGCACCCACCGCGCACACCCTAAATTTTAAACCTTAAATCCTGAACCCTAAAACCTAAACCCCAAACCCTAAATCCTAACCTCCCAGCCCCAAACCCAGCCTTAACCCGGAACTTTAACCTCCAACCCTCCATCCTACAACCCCGACCACTCAGCAAGCCCTGAACCCTCATCCCCGAAACGTAAACCGGAGGCCAAGCCTGGGGGTTTCGGGCAGGTTTCCTCATTCTTTCCAAAACTTGCGGGCCACAGTCCTCCGCTGAACGCGTCTCTTGCGCGACGGCAATGATCATCCTAGTTTCAAGAGCTGTAGAGTGTGGAGGGCAACGTGGAGCTAGGGTTTAGGGCTTAGGCTTTAGGAACTGTAAAAATCCTAAACCCTAAACCCTAAACCCTAAACCCTAAACCCTAAACCCAATGGGGGGTGGGTCTTGGTCTTCGGGTTAGGGTACCCTTTTCAGGGGTCCTCACTAGGGTTTAGGGTTTTGGGTTTCATTGGGATCTTACTGTTCAGGGTCTGTACCTGGGCCCACTAGGAGGAACACACTGTAGCTGGGGAACCTAGTGAAGCCCGAGTTGCGTGCATCTTTAGGTTCTCAGGAACCCAACATGTGAAGCTGTAAAGCCCTACGAGACCCCAACTGAAGCCTTTTGAATCCTACAAAACCTGAAACGCGACATCCTCACACAAACTAGAAGCTCCTTCATACGCGGCCTTACAATTAGGTTCCCACTCTTTGCTCGACGCTAGGGGTTCAAGGTTTGGCGGTTGGGCGTTTGGATCTAAATGGTCATGAGCAGTGGTCTAGGGACCTATTAAGGTATACGGTGTACACCTATTATATACATATATATATATATACATATATATATATATATGGGCCTTCATTAACTGGAATAGGGTTTCGGGGTATATTAAACTGTAGCTTCAACAAGGAACCCCTAAACAAGGCCCTATGGTATCGCCCCGGCCCGGGTAGAAGCCGTTGTCCGATCCACGCGGATCAGGGCATGCAAGACGTGCTCCAATACTAAGCCCTAAAACCCTAAACCCTAAACTCCCTCAACCCCGCCCCGGGCAAGTAGTGAGCAAATGGCCGATGACGTTCCATCACTGCGAGCCTTGCTGTATACTGAAATAAACGCAGCAGGAAGAAGAACAAGAAGAACATGGACAATAAAGAGAACAAGAATTGGGAAAGAACGAAAGGAAGAAAGAACAAGAACGGTAACAAAAATGACAATAACAGCAAGATAACTGATTAGAATAACACTAACCCATGCAACAACTCAAAGCAATTAAGACTACAACAAAAAAAGCAGCGATCGACATCCCCCCCTCACCAGATATCGAGCCGAACTTATCCCAACCACGCCCGAAGCTCCTAAACCCCTAATACAGGCGCCTTAATAATTAGAATAGGGTTTTGGGGGCCTAGTATACTGTAATTATACTAAGGAACCCCCCACAACCCAGACTCTCTAAAGCTTTGAGGGTTTAGGGTTTGAGGTCTAGGGATCTTAAGCCCCAAGCCCACTGCACGCCCTGAGTCCCTAACAAACCGTTCGTCACTATTTTTTGCAACCCGAAAGCCGAAGGCCCCCACACAACCCTGAACCGCACTCTACCGATTTAGGGTTTGGGGCTTAAGGTTTAGGGTTTTTGGTTTAGGGTTTAAAGCTTAAGGTTTCGGGTCATGGGTTTAGGGCTTGGGTTTCGGGTTTAGGGCTAATCTATACAAACCCGTCTCAACCCCCGTATCGCCTCACAGACCCCTAAACCCTAAACCCTAAACCCTAAACCCTAAACCCTGAACCCTAAACCAAAAACCGACGAACTTGCAGCGCAGGGGCTCATAGGGCTCTGCATGGTGTGTCTGTCTGAGGTATCCCCCTTCCTCGGTGGAACTGATTAGGGTCTAAGGCCTTAAAGATGTTTAAGGTTTAGGGTTTAGGGTTTAGGATTTGGGGTCTAGGGTTTAGGGTTTAGGGTTTAGGGAAGTTTACGGTTTAGGGCTTCTTCTTCTTCGGCCATGATAGAGTCCAAGTCGGATGCGGGCGAGCGAAATGTGCACCATGCTTTTATACTACTCCACTGTGGAGCGGCTTCGGATTGGCTAACTAGAAGTAGCCTTCCCCCTTAGCCCTAAACCCTAAACCCTAAACCCTGAGAGGAATCTTCAAGAACGGGAATGGCGCATTCGGCCAACTCTACCGAAAGTACTCCTTCAAAAGGACAAAAATTCAGCGTTTAGGATAAGGTTATAGACGGTATGGCCCGATGGCTTTTTTCTTATACGGCTTGCCCGCGACTACAAATGGGCCTCAGGTTGTTCATGGGACGGCTTCAGTTTAGGGTTCAGGTTTGCAGACGTCAGGGCTGAAAGCCTAGATACAGCAGGTTCGGGTACTGTACGGGGGCCTAGACAACTAGAGCAGTGTTTGGGGGGGTACCTCCTACTACAAGTATGCTAACGAACCCTGAGGAATAGTGTTAGCAACTCTAACCTCTAAGCCCTAAACCCAAAACCCTAAACGCTAAACCCTAAACCCTAAACCCTAAACCCTAAATGCCTAAACCCTAAGCTCTAGTCCTGTGTTTCGGACAGTGAAGGAAATTAGCGTCCTTGCAGCTTTTGGCTTTCATGGCGTGGAGCTGTAAGATGGGAGTTTCCGAAAATAGGGGACCCTAATATAGTACCCTAAATAATCGGACCCTTTATATAAGGACCCCCAAATAAGGTACCCCAATTTTCGGAAACCCCCATATAGAAGCCTGAACAACTCGACTAGGGTTTAGGGTTTGGAGTTCAGGGTTTAGGGTTTAGGGTTTAGGGTTTTAGGGTTTAGGGTTTAGGGCTTAGGGTTTAGGGTCTAGGAGGGTTCTGTGGGGCTCTTTGCCGCAATTCTTCTCCATGATTGTATCGCGGAAACCTGGGGAATCATGTTACTCTACTCGACGCTGACACTAAGGAACCCTGCATCCTAGCAAAAGGCCCTAAAGCCTACTTACAGGATCATGGGACTTAGTAGCTAAGGTTATTATTAGGGTAACTATACTTATTATAACTACTTATAACCCCAAGTAAGTACTTATAGCCATATTTACTAAGTCCCATGATCCTCCAAGTAAACCCTAAACCCTAAACTCTAAACCCAAGGTGGGGTACTTATAACCCAAGTACACCCCCCGAGGTCGAAGAAGGTCTGTCGACAGCATGGGGTTCGGAAGGCTTCCGAAGCTTTGGATTCAGGGCGTCACGATCTAAGCAGGCCTGGGTGGGAATTTAGGGGTTTAGGGTTTTGGGATTAGGGTTTAGGGGTTTAGGGTTTAGGGGTGTAGGGTTTAGCCCCCAAATCCCAGAATTCCGGGACCCCTAAACCCCGAAAACAAAAACTCCTAAGAAACCATACATCTAGAAGTCTAGAACCCAAACCTGAAATCCTACAAACCGAAGCCCCAGATCCGACAACCATCTTAAACCGAAACTGCTAAGCCCGAGGCTGGTAGTGCTCCCGGCTAAGAACTGCTACTGTTACTGTAGGGGCTTGAATAATTAGAATAGGGTTTTGGGGGGGTTCCTTATTATAACTATAGCATATCATACCCCAAACTACTTATTAAGGCCTCTATCTTACCTGCGTTTTACTAGCATCCTTACGCTGTTCATCTTGGTACTGTTACCCCTCCTATCGCCAGTGCAGTCATTGTTATCATAAGTTGATGAATGTGCTCCACTATATCATCACCTGCGAGCAATGCCCAAAGATGCGTTTAAGGCTCTTGCCGGGCCCTAAACCCTAAAGGCCCTAAACCTTAAACCCTAAACCCTAAACCCTAAACCCTAAACCCTAAACCCTAAACCCCAAACCCTAAACCCAAAACCCTCTACGTTGGGGCATCAGGCCTGGGGCGGCTAGGGCTCTGAAGGCGAAAGGCCTAAATGAGTATGAAACCCTAAAGGGTTTAGGGTTTAGGCCCTAAAGCCTAAACCCCCCAACCCTCAACCCCTGAACCCTACACCTTAAGCCCCCCAACCCTCAACCTTAAAGGAGCCTTATGCACTCATGTAGACATTGTTAGATACTAGTGGAGGAGCCCTATGAAGTCGTAACGCGCAAACTGCCTCCACACCCAGATCTCTAAAATCAACTTCACCATGGTGTAGTTAGGGTTTAAGGTTTAGAGTTTCGGGGTTTAGGGCTTTAGGGGTTTAGGGCTTTAGGGTTTAGAATTTAGGGTTTAAGGTTTACAGCGTAGGGTTTGGGGTTTCGCGTGTAAGGCTTAGCTCGAGACCCCACATCATAGTCTGATGCATGTAACAGTTAAGCTGGAACCAAGGTCATAAAGCCCGAAGCCCCAGACAATGCCAAGAGCACTTAACCGCCAACATGCTCCCTATGCAGAGCCCGAATACCAGCCCTAACGGCACTCCACGGAGAAATGGCCACTTGATTTGGTTTTGATATTGATACCATCTGAACCGTACACGACGTTGACCTGCGTAGCTCCCATCTGCTTGAGCTCGCTGACGACCGGTGTGTCAACACCGACCGTGATTCCCAGAATGTGAGAACAGGATGATCCTTGAGATGTGATGCAAGCTGAGGACGTGGGCAGCATTGACACTGAATCGTCCCCAAGTGCTGAAGTCTGCAGCGCTTCTGTATGAAGAACGCCTCCGCCTCCTGCACTATATCGAAGAGCTGCTGCGACATCGCACTCTCCAGTGATGTGTACATTCTCCGTCGACACCTTCTTCTGTGAAGGCTTTACTTTTTGATTCAAAGAGGGAGAACCACGAATTGCCAAATGTGCATCTGCACCATGGAATGATGCAAAGATGTCGCAAAACCGAACATTGAAGGCTTTGGCCAATACCATAACTAGGGTTATGTCATAGCCTTCCAGCTTGTAGAACTGCATGCTGTGGAAAATACATGCCCGGAATAGAGTAGACTCCAGGGTTTAGGGTTTAGGGTTTAGGGTTTAGGGTTTAGGGTTTAGGGTTTAGGGTTTAGGGTTTAGGGTTTAGGGTCTACTAAGCCTTGAGCAAGCCAAAATCAGCCGGGGCACGCAGCCAAAGTTGTGCACCTGGCGGGCGGGCAAGGGCACTTCCCTCAACCACAACATTCCAGAGCTTTAAGTGGTTGTTGTGTTTGGGGTTTCGTTGGTTGTTTTCTTCTTTTGGAGCCGGGGGGTGGGCTTAGGGTTTATGTAGTTGTCGAAGTGGCCCCAGTGTTCGGAGGGGAAGAATCGATTCAAGAATATTGCCAGACAAACCGTCATGCATACCGAAATCCCCAAAGCTCTGGGCCTTAAACAGCCCGAACCGTAGAACCCAACGGTGCTCTTGCTTTTGAGTCTTGGAGCTTAGGGTTCGAAGGTTTAGAACGCTGCATGTTTTGGGGGCTTACGGGTTCAAGCCTTGGGGTTTCTACCTGACATTATAGCCGCCCTTTGGGGTTTAGGGTTTAGGGTTTGCGTCGAGTTACCGAGGTCAAAATTGGCATCGCTATCGCTGAACTTGGATTCTGATGTAGGAGTTTAAGTTAAGTTGCCATAACAAGGACATCACATTATGTGCTAAAAGCATGCAGTACGGTAACTTAAACTGAACTCCCAATCAAGACCCAGGAACTGCAAATGAAGCTCTAAGCGGGCAAGCGAAGGCTGACAGCATGCATGCGGAGAACTGTTTGAGCTGAGAAACTTCACGTCATTGCCATGTCCATGCACGCGTTGCCGGCGCCATCTTAATGGAGCCCCTCCCACACCGGCCAGACCACCGGCGGTGAGCCAGCATCAATGCTGCAAGTGTCAGTCGTTGATACGCCATCCCTAAACCCTAAACCCTA
>CAJNDV010034689.1:18771-28920 GCA_905221635.1 Symbiodinium sp. CCMP2456 | reverse complement strand
AACAGACCACAACAAACATGTGGAAAACAATGGGAAACCTGTGGGAAACAGCTAGAAAACCACAGGAACCGTCGGAACCAGATAGACCTTCCCAGCGGGATGCCGCGCCTGATACCTCCGCACGTCTTTCCTCTTCATCTGTGCACGTATGCTGCTGTCAGTCTCTTCTCCTGCTCGTCTTCGGGGCAGCTCCAGCAGCCGACAATTAATTTTATTCTTTTCCACCTTTGTAAGCAAAGACTCGGGAAGTGGGATGGATGCGTGGTTTGGAGCAATAGTTAGGAAGTAACAAGTACCTCTTCACGAAGCTACAAGTCAGTCCTTTTCTAACAGCCGGCGGAAGTGGACTGTTTCCTCACTTTGTTGCCTCTCATGATTTTAACAAGAAAATGTGGGAGTTCTGTGTAAGACCGTCACCGCGCGGAAGTCTCAGACACACGAAAATGTATCTGACACACACAGATATCCCTTAGAGAAGGTATCGACGTGCGTAGATGACCCGCAGATGTTCCGCGAGGGCGCAGAGAAGGGAGCACGGACCTTGCTGCGCAGATCAAACTCGCTTCCATCCATAAATCAACAAAGTAGTTCCAGTAAATCTGTTCTGATTCAGGATTTTGCGCAAAATCTGTCATTCCGAGCCGCGGAAACTGGGGACCGGCTCGCCACAACGGCGCTGTGGGCTGTGTGTCTCGACCACCAGCGATCCAGAATCACCAGTTCCGAGTTCCGGTCCTCAAAGAGGTTGCCCAGTCGGGGATCATCACCTCTTTTTCTAGTTTAAGACATTTTGCATCGCGTCTCAAAAAAAATGCTCCGAAGTTGCTCTTTTCCTTTTGTCTTGGCTACGGCTCTCTGCACCCATGGCATGTTTAAACTCCACTTTTGGCTTTTAGTGTAGCAACGCAACCTTTGGATCAGATTCTTGCTGAGCTGCCAAGGGTTCCTGCCACTATGCTCGTAAGAGTGGAATGAGGAAGTGATTTTGGAATTGCTGCACGGAAGGTCTTCCAGTCCTGCTGTTTGAAAGGAACAACTGTCAAGATGTCTGTAAAATCAATGCAGAACTGCACAGTTCTGGAAGGCACAACTTGCTCCGTCCACTTAAGTTGGCAACCAGAAAACTTTCTCTCATGTTGTACATCTCTTTCGTGTCTGCATCGCTGCAATGTTCGAAAATAGAGTGTAATTTGGAGAATAGAGAAGAGAGCGTGCCTAAGTTCCAGCATTGGAGAATCGTACTTGAAGCTCTCTTGAAGCTGTTCCGCGGACCATCGGGAGTCGTAACTCTCCCGAGGCTTGTTTTCCACCGTTTTGTTGCGAATTTGAGGATTAAGAAATTTCACTGGAGAGGGGGCTAAATTGTGTGAGAAGGGGGGCCAAAATCGGGTCCGGATTTCGGACCTTTTTTTGGGGTCTTTTAGTATTGGCACACTTTCCACAGGCTCCAAAAACGGTCCCATTTTTGCCCGCGTTTTGGGAGGCAGGATACCGCCACGACCTATACTTTGGAGCTCGCTTTTGGAGCGCGAAATCTGGACGCGGATCGAAAAAGCAGTGCCAGATGTCAGATAACTTAAATGTGGCATCGGTCACATTCGTTCAACTGCAGCCAAAAAGAGCAGGGTGGTTCCAGCTCGCTGCATGTGCACACTGGTTCTTGCACATTGCAGCAACTGTGGAGGCCCTTTGTGTAAGGGCACATTTTCTACGGGTTTTTTCGGGCTCGTTAATGAACCCGCCAAACCGTCAAAAACTCACTCCATCGAGACGATTTCATTCAACAGGAGTTGCATTTCGCTCCCACGGTACATATTGCGGAAATCACGTAAGCACAATGAACGGTTCGTTTCGGCGCTGGTCCGGGTGTTATTTCAGGCATACTTGCTGCTCTATCGGCCAAAGGAGGGCGGGCGCCAGGGCACGGCATGGCGGAGCACGCCGCTGGGGAGATGAGTCACAATTTGTGAAATGTCAAGGACCGGGCAGATACTGGGGTCTCGAGTGTTAGAGTCAATTTCGGAAAGTCTTGATTGAGCTTCAAGATTTCAGGGTGCAAGGGATATGCAAGTTTTCCGGATTGCAGCTTTGCAAAGATTTTAAGTACGTGGGAACTACAACCTTCTTTTCTTGATGTAGCCAATTGAAACATAATGCGCCGGTTTACCTGTGCCTGGCAGGACCGTGCAGGTCCAGGAGCGACAACTTGGCTGCAAAGCAAAATCGAGAATCATGTGGACGAATAAAACGCATCTGGGTGCGACTTATTTTTGGCTGTTTCAGCCACCCAACACCTTTTTCTGAACCGTGGCTGCAAAATATGGTTGCTGTCCTTCTCAATATTTGCAGCGACTCAGAAACATGATTTTGGTGGCTGAAACAGCCAAGAATAACAGGTTGCACCCAGGTGCGTTCTGTTGCTAGCCACATTCTTCTTCTTATTGCACAGCCACAGTTCAGAAACATGGGGTTTTTTACTCTTGAGTTGCCACAAAAAACCGGCGTCTGAGAACTTCTAAACAAGTTGCTGCTGCAAACAAAGTTCAGAGATTCTGGCGGCGGATGCGGTTTGTTCGTTGAGTCTGGAGCCAGCGACTGCATGTACTGACAAGACCACGCAACCTGCCCTGCAGCTGGATTTGCAGGGTTTGATGACCAGTACCTTGCCGATGATGGTACTCTGAGGTCCGCGAAGATGAGGGAGAGTGTGCGTGTGAGGCTGTATATCTGGCTTCTCCATAGCGGTTCTTTTTCTATCTTTTTCTAAGTGGTTGTTTATAGAAAACTAGAGTGCGGAAGGTCAAGTATAGAGTTTGGAAACTTGATAGTTCAATTTCAATTACAGCCTTTGCGGGGCATCCGCAAGGTTGGTGGCAATGCCAACACTGCAATCCAGAGTTGGAATCTTGTTAACGATCTCCCCTCTCTCACTTGAAAAGAGCCTTTCGTTTCGTAGCCGGCGCAAGCAAGGGGCGGAGCCGCTGTAACAAGTGCATCTTGCCTCATTTCCCAATGTGAAGCCCCCCAGCTTCAACCTTACGGGGGAGGGATAGAGGCGGGCATTTGCGTGGCAACAAGTACGGCTTGCTTCAAAGACGCGTGTGGCAACAAGTCTCTTAGAAGTCTGGCAACAAGTCTTCTTAAACTGAGGCCCGTCATGGGCACTTGCTCAGACGGTGCTTTCTGCAGACAGTGAATGTGAAGCCTTCAATCCTCAACATGAAACACATCATGGGCACTTGCTCGGGCAGACAACGTATAATGGAGTGGCAACATATAACGGAGTGGCGGCACGTCTACTCTGAGTATGCCGGCTCCACGTGCATGCTTAAATCTTCGGAAGAAGCAATCGTGGGATTGCAAGGCATATCGTTGTGTCAAGAGACACCACATTAGAGTCCGGGCATGGCATTCAAAAATAGCGATGCCAATGCTAACACTGCTAACGCTGATGTTGATAACGGTGGTGACTGCACAGCGAGAGAGGTTGATGTTGATGTGGATATCATGTTGGATTTGCATGAGCATGGCAAATGCAGGATTGCCCGCTGCTTGAAAAGAAGCCAAGAAGCCAACAATGGAAGCTAAAGGCATATTCTCAACACACATTCCCCGGACCAACTGACAATGAGGCTAACAGCATTTCAACACAAATTCTATGGTTGCGTCCACTGCAGCCATCGGCTCGAGCTTCATCACTTTCACCCGTGGCCTCCAGTCCATCCTTGTTAAAAAAGATTACACCCAAACTGTTCAAGTATCAAAAACCTGTAGGCCCCAGACCAAAAGAAGAGTTGGCCATGCGGGTTTTGGCTTTTGGCCTGATTCTGCAAGCACGAAGTTTTGGAGATCACCAGGCTTTCATCAGTTGTTGCTGCTTTTATGTACAAGTGGTTGTTGTTGTTGTTGTTGTTGCTGCTCTGCTTCGCCATGTTGTCTATGTTGCTGTGTGGTTATCAGTTGAAACATGCGCACTGCCCTCGTGGCGTGATGCCGACGATGGTGATAATAGTCTTTGATTGTTGTGATTGCGCTTCTCACAGTGCAATACTCTTCGGCTTTAGTAAGGATGACCAAGGCTTGAGGCCGTTTAGGGCAAGGGCAAGCTGAACTTGAGCCTAAATACAAGTCCTAGCCCTGTACCGAAGTCCTAAACATCCAATCTGAATGCAAAGCGTTAACCGTGGTGAGAATTTGGCATCTATCTTCGAGCACCTTCTGCCCTTTGCGCAGGTGTAGGCTTTGAGGTTTCTGGTCGCATTTGCCCACAGAGCCCAACACCCCTCAATGAAGGAATATGTTCAACACCACACTATTAAGGCCCTATGCATTTACGGAGCATACCTTCAACCATAATTAGTATTAAGGCCATCGATGATTTATGGTATATTCCTGCTTAGGACCAAAATATTAAGGCCATTAAGGCCATTCGTGGTTTAAGGTATATTTGTATATTCAATATTCCCGATTCAAGCGTCCTCTGGGTATGGTGTAGGGATTCAGGGTTGGTTGTGTTTGTATGTCGGAGCTTAGAAGTTCATGATTTAGGGTTCAGGGTTTGGTGTTTCGGTGTCTTGGATTTTGGTTTCTAGGGTTTGGGGTTTTGAGAGTTTCATGTGTCGGCGTTTCGGGTCTGCAAATCACCGCGCGGGCTTATGCAGGATTCATGGTACAGGTATCTTGGCTCAGAGTTCAAGATCTTCGATGCGTCGGGCTTGCGCTGTTCTCAGCGTCGTATCATGATTGTTACCCCTGGTTGAGGCTCCGCAAACCTTAAACCTAAACCCTAAACTCTAAACCCTAAACCCTAAACCCTAAGCCTCAAGCACGAGGGTTTAAACTTCAACGCAGGCCGCAGAAAGCTCGAAGGCCCCCGAGCCCGAGATTGGCGCCTGCAAAGACTGCCCCCGAAATGAGTAGTTGTCAAAATTATGGTCCCTTTTGGGGTACCCTAAATAATCCGTATTATAATAAGGACCCCAAAAAGGGACCCTAATTTTGACAACCACCCAAATGAGTAATATAGGAACCTGATTAAGAAAACTTGGGTCCTTATTAGGGTTGTTTATATGGGTCCTGCTACTTTGGGATTCGAGGGCTAGGGGTTTCTTAATCAGGTTCCTACACTAGGAATCTATAATCCAGAACATCTCCTGTGTGACATGTGCTGTCCGAACTTCTCATGGGTTTCGGTCAGTGCTTGTGCCTTGTCAGGTGGATCTTGAAGCAGAACACCTGGGACTGCTACATCGTTGTTTTGAGTCCAGAAGCCAATTCTTCAAATGCTGCGGGAAGTTTCACGTCCCGGTTGTAGGGGGGATTAAGCCTCCTCCGGGCTGCTTCAAGAAAGACAAGAGGCATAGAAGGACAGAGCGCCTGCTTGATCCTTACCGACGGGCATACAAGCGTTGCTGTGACGAACCTCTCTTGCGGTATCGTCAGATGCTTCGTAAGGTTAACCCACATGCCGAGGGGGGCAACTACACGCTTCTCTATGCCAATCCGTCGAAGTACTTCCTCACGAATGATACCCTCTGGTTGCCAGGTTTCCGGTTATACGATCTCGGAGCAGCAAGCATGACGGAGAGGTTCGTGAGCTTGCACTCAGCCCTCTTGGATTTTAACTATGGCAAAAGGGCCCGCAATATGGTACGAAGCCAGGAACTCTTCAGACAAGGTACGTCTGATGTTCCCGGAATAGACGGGGAAAGTTTTGTGCCCGTCTTCCGCGCTTTTCTCTCCAGCAACATCAACCTGAGCTACACATTTGTCGATGTGGGAGCTGCAGACGGCAGTGAACCACAAAGCCCGCTCTTCGAGTTTATGAACGAGCACCGCGCTCGGATACGTGGCGTCGCGTTGGAAGCCAGAGAACCTTTCTGTGCAAGGTACCGGGAAGCTTGGCCTTCTGTAGACCTTCAATGTGGTCAGCTAACTGCTCAGAGTCTCTACGATTCGCCGCCAAGCTTGGAAGCTTTAAAGCCGGCCTGCTCTCAGGCATATTGTGTGGATGTCTGGAAGGTTGATATTGACAGTATAGACTGCACTGTGCTGGAAGTCTTGCTGAGGGGAACGGAGCTGGAGTTGCTTCCCAAGGCTTTAATCTTAGAGGTGAACCCGGACTATCCACCTCCCTACAAGTTCAGTGTAACCGGGATCCATGGGCTGCCCGAGACGGATGATGATTTCTGGGCGCGGGCCATGCTTGGCCTTTATGGCTGCTCGTTGAGCCATCAAGTTGCTTTGCTTCGCGAATTTGGCTATTGGCTGATCGGATACCATCACAAAGATGCCCTTTATGTACACAAGCACGTTGCTCATGCTCTGCGTGCTTCGGGGCCGTTAGACGAGTTTTTGGCTTACAGCAACGCCCTAGTCATGATCGGATCTGGCTTGCCGCCTCCAGTCTTGAGGCGCTGGCTTTATTCACATCCTCACGTTGGTGTGGGCTCCATCCAGCAGCACTTGCTGCGTGCTCAGAAACGTCTGAAGCGAGAGGTGAGCTTCAGCTTGAGCATCTGACGAATGCAGGAAGATTCGGAGCAAGAAGCGATGCTTGCGTGAGCTCTCGGGTCAGTCCGGTGCATCCGTGTGCCACTACTCTAGTAGAGTATTTGATCCAAGAGCATATCATCGTATACTTGGTCCGAGCTCCTTCTGCAAGGTTGAGCGCTATGTGCATGTCTCATGCTTGTTGCTGTTGATGCCTTTTGTGAGCTTGCTAGAGCCGATTCCGGGAAGGTTCAGCAGTGTTGCAGTTACGCCCTAGACGAAAGGTACGGAAGGGTACCGTCAGCACTGTCCCTAAAGCCCAAACTCTGCGTTGTTCAAACATCCGAACACGACTTGATCTTGGCTTGGTGATCGCGTTTTGGGTTTAGGCGAGCCTTAAATCCCAAACCCACAACCTTTGACCCCAAACCCCGAAACCCCGAAACCCCGAAACCCCCTGAGCCCAAACCCCTAAAGCCCCGAGCCCTAATCTTGAACGAACATCGCCATGGATCCGGGGATGCCGCCGGATTTGCTCGCCAGGTCCTTGTCGGTATCCTGTGTGTTTCGATGTGCCTTTCTGCGTAATTCGCACGGTCCGTGGCTTCTTGTTGCATGTTCTTCTTGTGGTTTCAGTTTCCGTCACATTGCTGCTGTAATATGACACGGTGCTGAAGCGGAGTTGTACTCTTTGTGTGGGAGTTGCTGGTTTTACATGCTGCTGCTTCGCATGTCGGTGGGCCTGCTGATCCTCTGCTGATGGTGGTGATGTTGGTGACGTGGACGGCAAGATGGAGGGCCACAGCGATGGTATCGACGGCGACGACAATGTCGACCACGCGGACGACGAGAATCACGCCATGAAGGACATTCTGCCCATGACCGCGATGGCGACTGCAATGATGAGGGGATGCTGTTGATACTGAGCAAGAAGTTGATGATTATGGCTGTGATGATGACGATGCTGGTGCGTATGCTAATCTTAATGCAGCTGTAGAGCTAAAGATTCCGATGTCCGCTGCGGCGGCCCTGAGTAATGGCGGCGAGGCAGATAAGATGAGGTGACGGCATTGATGATGACCATGTTGGACAGATGTGCTTGGAGGTTCATGGGTAGGTAACAGTGGGGTGAAAAGTAGTTTGACTTTAATTGGAACCCATATTAGGGGACTTCTAACCCCACGTACAACTACCCATGAGCCTTCAAGTAGACTCTGAATTTCGGGACTCTCCAGCTCGGGCTTCAAAACTGAAAGGTTTTCAATCAAGGGCAGCAGGGTTCGAGGATTTGGCTGGTGTGTAGTGCAAGCAGTGCTTCGGTGGTAAAGGTGTCCAAAAAGGGTCCTACGAGGGTGTTCGACAGGGTTCTATGCGGGCTTTATAGGGGCGTTTAGGCAATTCCTGATGACGCAAGTCCCGCCACATGCCGCTTGACACATTATGTATTCAGTTTCCCGAAGCATCACTGGGAACTTCAGTGCAAGTGTCTCATCTAACCTAACTTGGCTTGAATTCCCAAGCCGTTGCTTGATATGACGACGAATCCAATCTAGAAGTTTTTCCTCCATCAAGGTTACTTGGAGGTTCATGGGTAGATATAAGTGGAGCCTTAAGTAGGCTACTTGTAATTATAACCCATATTCGGGGACGTATAACCCTACTTATAACTACCCATGAACCTCCAAGTAAACCCTAAACCCTAAACCCTAAACCCTAGGGTGATTCCGACTTAGGCTTTGAGCACTTGCTTGGATGCGACTCACGGCGCCACCGACTCAGCAGCGAGGAGGATCGTAAAGTGTCAGATTAAAGTAGGAACCTGAGTTTTAGGGTTTGGAGTTTAGGGTTTAGGGTTTACCTAAACCCTAAAAACCTAAACCCTAGACCCTAAACCCTAAACCCTAGGGTTTAGAGACGGTGTGGATCGTCCGATCGTCCCTTTACTTACCCGCACCGCCACGGCACCAGCTTTTGTTGGACGGCAAGATTGTGCCATTATGCCCCACGGTGAGCTCTTGATTGTCATTATGATCTCGACTGTCGTTATGACCGTGATTGCCAATATCTATGTCTATGTACATTGCCACCAGGATTTCGTCAAAGATAAGATTGCCAGGATTGCCATGATGACATTTTGATGCCGATTGCCATCTAGCTTTTTAGCTGCTGGAATGCCATTGGAATTTCGTGTGACACCACCGTCTCACCCACAAAGGGTAGCGAAGAGCCCTGCGTAGATTTGCCCACCGCGTTTGTGGTTTCCGGAACTTGTTTCCCATACCTTGCACTCCCGTCGACTTTTTGTGCACTCCCCGCACGTTAGTCCCATTGAAAGGGCTTGTGACGAGTGGTCTCACGTGTGGACACGCTCTTCGCATCGTGAGAGAGGGTCAGAAACCCTGGTCCTGTAAATCCCAAGTTGTTAGGATCCATGTGCGTAAGAAAGACCCAGAATTTTTTAATCAGGTTCCTATATTCCATTTCAAGATGCAAGAGTTAGAGTGTTGAGGTTTCAGAGTTGCTGTAGCAACTGAAAATATTCCCAGTGAGCAGGGAGTAGTACGGTCTTTTCACAACTCGCTCCTGCTTGCAGCAGCTGTTTTTGCTGGCAACGTCGAAACGGAGCAGAGCGGTGTAGTAGTCGGAGCAGCGAGAGTGAGAGGATAATTCTTAGGAAGTGTAACAGAAACATTGTTAGTATCTTCGCGATTACTGAAGTAGCATTTGCAAGAGACAACGATGAGAATGGATTCAGCAAGAGTTGTGGGAGCGATGAAAACAACAAAACAAATGTTGCGGATTGCAAGCAGCTCGTGCTTTCGGTTCTCAGATAGTCAGGCGGCTCGCTGCATGGGTGTTGCACTTTCGCTTCGGATCAGACACAGTTTCAGGCGACAGTGTTAGCCACAAGATGGAAACCCTGAACAAGTCTTCAATATAACAAGGCTACGCGGATGTCGTAGTTCTGTAACGGACTAACGCGAAGCAGCTGAGGTTTTAATTCATTGCAATATCAGGTTGCTTAGTGCGTTTACTTGGATTTGTTGAGGGTACAAGTAACTCTAATCTGGATCGAGCAGAATCCTCTTTTCTTTGTGAATCAGAAGTCCGGAGCGTAGAAGTCGAAATCGTGCCAGTCGTAGATTGTGGTAGATGTCCGAAGCCTTAGAGAAGTCCAGATCGAAGAAAAATCAAGACATGCAGAGATGTCCCCAAAGCCCTACGCACACCCTAAACCCAGATTTCGAGCCAAGTATTGTGTAGACATCGGCCCTTCAAAGCTGAACTGATGCAAGGCTTCGGACGTGGCGCAGCAGTTGCGTGTCCTCTCCGCTCAGCGGGGCAGTGCCGGCAGGCGTGCGAGATCTGCAAGCATAAATGAATATATTTTCTTACATGTCATCTAGACACGTTTTTTTTCTCAGCATGTCTAATCCATAATTTTTGATGGGCGTGGTCTTCAGGTTTGAGGCTTCCTGCGTACTCCGTGCCTCGACGCTCAAACGCATGTGCAGACAAGCTGAAGCATTGAAGCCCCTACAACCCTAAACCCTAAACCCTAAACCCCTAAACCCCTAAACCCCTAAACCCCTAAACCCCTAAACCCTAAACCCCTAAAACCGAAACAAGGGATCGACATTCGCGGATACATGTAGG
>CAJNDV010034689.1:2562-15316 GCA_905221635.1 Symbiodinium sp. CCMP2456 | reverse complement strand
CAGTGCCTCACACAGTCAAGCATGATTTAACTATATTCTTGCATGTTTTGATCAGTTGTAGTTATGTTGTGTTTAAAACCAATGTAGTATATTATGTTGTATTCTATTTTACGGTATTGTGTTTGTGCGGTACTGCATTGTATGTTTGCATTACATTATCTTGTGTTGTACGACGGTATAGCACAGTGTACAGCACGGTACTCCACAAAACTCCACTATATATATATATATATCACAAAATGACATCGCATGACATTCTCCCAGAGCCTTTCTGATGGGGAGCTCTTCCACCATGGTTCACTATGATGCTTCGTCGAAGTTTCCCAGAGAGCCCAATATCTCTTAATTACGGAATATACCTTAAACCATAATATGAACTCCCCTACTTGGAGGGTCGGGAGACTTAGTAAGTAGGCAATAAGTAGACTTGTAAGTGCCCTAAAGGGGACCCTAATTGGGGTTATAGTACTTATAAGTCTATAAAATAACCATTTACTAAGTCCCCCGACCCTCCAAGTATAGTTTAAGGTATACTCCTTGATTACGGAGTCTTGGGCTCTCTGGTTGACACCTAGTACCGAGGGCTTAGTCAAGGAGCTTGAGGCCGAACCGTTCCGTGAGGCTGATGTTGGGTTTGGGGATATTTGAGGGTTTAGGGTTTAGGGTTTAGTCTGATCGAGGGTTGAGGGAAATCTAAGCCCTAAAGGGTCTTAGGGGTTTAGGGGTTTAGAGGTTAGGGGTTATTTAGGGTTCAGGGCTAAAATCCTAGAGCCTTTGTTTAGGGTTTCCTCCGGAGGCGTCGAAGCAGACAGAACTCAAAGCCTCTCGCGGGGTAATTTTGTTAAGTTTGGCTCTAGGGTTTAGAGGGCTTAGGACTCTAGGGTTTACGCTTGAGGGCTCAGGGCTCTGGGGGTATAGCTGTAGGTATCTAGGTTTAGGGTTGTAAGGTTGAGGACTGCCGGGTTTCAGTATTCAGAGAGTCCCTCTCTGGTTCCCCAGCTCGACTATGAGTTCGAAGCCCTACTCTACTTTTTGTAGGTTTAGGGTTTAGGGTGCCTAAATATTTCCATATCAGGGCCTATAATAAGAACCTACCAAAATTCAGTTTTGGTTGTTGAAGGCCAATGTAAAATAACCCTGTAAAGCACTTGTAATGCTAAACCTTACACCCTAAACCCTAAACCCCAAACCCGTAACCGTCGTCACATCGACTGCGAGGTCTGGGCTCACAGAGAGGAGTCGCATCGTGGAGGATGCCTGGTGTTCTACAGGGCTCCGGCCGTTTAGGATCCCTTAAAACGTCGATGGATGTCCCTGAACCCGAAACCCTAAACCCTAAATCATACATCCCCAGTCGTAAACCCGAAGCCCTAAACCTTAAACCCGAAGCCCTAAGCCTTAAAACACCCCCAAGGAAAAGGGCCCTTAAAACAGACAAAACACACCAAACCCACAACCCTCGACACTTTACCGAGGCACTCAAGGCTTAAGGCTTGACACTGACGAACGAAAATCTGCACTCCCTTCAGACAAGACCGCTTGATCAATCACGCTAAGCCCTACCGATGATGATGATGGTGGGGCTAGAAGTATCGATGAGAGTAATCACCGCAGCTTTGATGCCTCACACCGTATAGCATCGATTCCGGGGGCGCGGTTGACGGCGCCGAGGTCTCGGGTTTAGGGCAAGACTTTCGATTCAGGATTCAGTCATCATCGTCGTCAGTCATCATCATCTTGTCTACGTTAGCAACCCCGTCCTGATTTCGGGCGGCAGTCCAACTTCCTTTGTTGTTGGCGGCCCGCCTACTCGTATCTCGGGTTTTGGATCACGCGTTTCCCGCCGACCACCGGCCACATAGCGCCGACGGCCTCCAAAATTAGAAAGATCACTCGAGCTCTAGGGTTTAGGGTTTAGGGCCCTCGATCCCTAGGAGGCGCGCTCCCAGCGCTACAAGCACTTGGTCGATGTCATGCAGGTGGCGCAGACGCGCAGCGCTGCTCATAGGATAAGGTTGTTGGTGATGATGGTGAGGATGGTGGCGGAAATAGAAGTGGAGTTGATGAGAGTGAGGCTGATGATCATTCTGGGGATGATTTTGTCTGTGCAAATAGACTAAGACGATGGGAAGCACATTGAGAGTTTTGTCGGGACTCGCAAAACTCAAAGTGCTCGGTACCTGCAACAACGGCTCCAGCAGTGGTCACCACCAGCAGAAGAAGCATATCAGCATTCTCAGCAGCAAGAGTGGAAACGACAAGAACTGCAAGTTAGAACAGTAGCAGTAGTGACAGTAGCTACCGGAGAAAAAGCACGGAGCAAAGGCACGACAGACTCGTAGCTAGTCACAGTTAGCGAGTACAATAATATGATTCTGATGGCAGTCGCGATGCTCATGCCCACAAGTTCTGGGGCTTGCGAGTCACTATGCCTGTTCTCCAAGCTCTAAACCCGAAGCCCTAGTCCTTAAATCCTACACCCAAGCCGAAACCGCCAGGTGTCTGTGAAAGAGGACGCGCAAACTGCACGGCAGGAGATCAGTGCGAGGGCGGAGGCTCGGCCAAGCATCCGAAATCGTCTAGAAAATTGTCGTTTCTGCATCTTTGTCGAAGTATCTCACGTGATCTGTAGTGAGCATCGAGTATCCTCGCAGCACCATTACCACACCACCACCAACCACGCCACCGCCGCCACTGCCAGCACCACCGCCGCCGCCGCCGCCGCCACAACCGCCACAGCTAGCACCACCACCGTCGCCAGCACCCCATCATGACCTCCGGCAGCACCAGTATCACCACCCTCACTTTCCCTTCATGCCCTTTTTCATCACCATCGCCATCACCATTACCTTCGTCCATCACCGTCACTCATCGCCGTCATCATCACCTTCATCTGCATGATTCTCATCATCACCATCAGAATCACCGTCATCACCACGATCACCATCGCCACCATCAGAATCGCCATCTTCACTATGATCACCATCGCAACCATCGTCATAGCCATCATCATAGCCATCATCATAGCCATCATCATCATCATCATCATCACCACCATCATCATCATCATCACCATCACTACGACCATCATCATCACTACGACCAGCATAATCACTACGACCATCATCATGACTATGACCCATCATCACCACTACGACCATCACCATCATCGTCATCAGCACATCTTCAGTGTGAGCAGAATGCATGGCCTGAGCCAAAGCAGCCCTGGCCCGAGCTTCCTTGTTTCACTTCGGGGGTTACTCTATGGGGTTCTATGAAGGTTACTTAAGGGGTTACTCTAAGAAGGGGTTCTATGAAGGTTGCTTAAAAGGTTACTTTAAAGGGGTTCTGTGAGGGTTACTTAAAAGGTTACTTTAAAGGGGTTCTATGAAGGTTGCTTAAGGGGTTATTTTAAAGGGCTTCGATGAGGGTTGCTACAAGGAAAGGCTTCTACAGGGTTACGGACTGGCTAGTTTAGGGCTACGAAAACAGGGGAGATTACTATAAGGGTTTTTTGTAGCACTACTATAGACGTCGGCTTTAAGACCTAACTTCCCTGCCCTTTGGCGAGGTGTCCAAGGAGACAGTGAAAGGAAACGTGCAAATTCAGGACCGCGCGCCACGAGTTCGTCGTTCCAGAATTGTGCGTGTAGACTTGGGCACAGTCACAAAACCCTAAGCCCTACCTAAGCCACCAAGCTGTCTCCCTTCGCAGAGCCACGCTATGTAACAACCCCCCAGCCCGCAAATCCACAGTACATTGTACAGTTCCATAGGAACTGTATGGGACATGGTATTATCATTTGGTGAGATTTACAGTTATTTTCTAGTGATATGCTTTAGACTTTCATTGCCACTAACTTTATTGTTATTATTGCAACTTATTGTTATTATTATTATTGTTATTTTCTTCATCTTTTTCTTCTTATTCTTATTCCTATTCCTATTCTTATTCTTATTCATCCTCATATTCATATTCTTATTCTTATTCTTATTCTTATTACTCTTATTGCTGTTATAATCTTACCACGACTATTTTGTATTATTCTTCTTCTTCGTATGCTTCTTCTTCTTACGGCTATGACAGTGACTATCATCATTATGACTACTACCATGATGACTTTTATGTTTTGTTACTACTGCCATGAAGCATTCTTCAGACGCTAAGACCCTACGTGGGATCCGTTGAGCTCGGAGCTTCACCCAGAGAGCCCAGTACCCCTTAATTCAGGGATATGGGGGTTTCCAAAAATAGGGGACCCTAATATAGTACCCTAAATAATAGGTTCCTTATTATAAGGACCCCAAAATAAGGTACCCTAATTTTTGGAAAGTCCCATATACACCTCTTATTATAGGGGCCTTAGTGTTTAGATTTAGATCTAGATTTAAGGCATATTCCTTACTTAAACCCTAAACCCTAGACCCTAGACCCTAAACCCTAAAATTCCTTAATTAAGGGGTATCGGGCTTCATCTGAGGCCCCTGCAAGGGCAAACCCCCCCAAACCATCTGGGTAGTTCTCTAAGTTAGGATCCCTTTTAAGGTCCCTTAAAGGGATCTACAGGGTTTCTAAGGGTGCAATTTGGGTAGCTCTCTAAATAAGAGTTTCTGTTAGGGACCTGTTTATGAACGTGCCGTACTATTTGGGGGACCTGAAACGGGACCCCAATTTGGAGAACTACAGCCGCCCGAAGGAATTTTGGAGAAGGCTAGAAATCAGAGAGCCCATACCCCTCAATTAAGGAGTATACCTCTTATTATAGGGGCCTGAATATTAAGATTCAGCGTGTATTCCTTAATTTTGGGCTCCCTGGGAACGGCTTAAACCTTCAAAAATTTCCTAACTCGACGTCTGGCTTCTGTCTCCTCGTTGAATCTTTGTTTTTAGGGTTCAGGGGTTTGGGGTCTAGACCCTAAACCCTAAATCCTAAACCCTAAACCCTAAACCCTGGGTTTTAGTTGAAAATTTAGGGCATGGCAAGAAGGAGCGCCTCCACTAGGTGTTGAGGAGCCTTAGGGTTGAGGGGTTTAGGGTTTAGGGTTTAGGGTTTAGGGTTTTAGGGGTTTAGGGGTTTAGGGTTTAGAGTTTAGGGTCTAGGGTTTTCTATACTAGAGTATACCCCAAGACCCTGTTAAAGTATTCACGCATTCTATAGTACAGGCATCCCTTTCTGCAGTTTGCAGTCCTCCAAATGTGTCAGTTGACAGAAGAATCCACATTAAACCCTTAACCGCTAAATGCTTAGGGCTCAGGGTTTAGCTGGGCACCCTAAACCTGAATCTCTAAACCCCAGAGGCCATAAAGCCCTAAATGCCGCCATCCAGCCTGTCGATGGAATCTCGCAGGAGAGCCAGGTAAGGGCAGAGAAGAGCAGCCAGCCTCCCATCTTCTGGTAGTGGGGTTTCGGGTTTGCCATAGAGACCCTTAGGGGGGCAAGGGGGGAGGGGGAGTAGGGGGGAGTTAATACCAGTAATAAGGGCCTAGTAAGCCTAAGAAGGTAGATTTAAGGAATTGCAGTGCCCAACCCCCCCCCCCCCGCACCCTGCAAGGGTGCCTATGAGTTTGGGGTATAAGGTTTGACGTCGCATGTTTTCCTCCGCTTTTGCACCCCCAAAGCCCGCAACCACCACCTTTCACAGGCCTGAATCTCTACGAGCCCCAAGCCACAAACCCTAAGCTATGGTTGAGGATGGGAAATCCTGCATTACCCATAATAAGGAGCCTACCATAATTCCCATAGTTGAGGGTCCTCAAGGCCTCAAGGTACTGCAGGGTTTATATCATCAACAGTAGTTTGCAGCCCATTATATACAAGTTATTGCAATCTATCCCACCTAGGTGGTGAAAAAACAATGTGTCGTCGTGGTTGTTGTTGCCGTCGTCGTCGTTGCTGGCCATGATGATGGTGCTGTTGATGATAGTGATAGTGTTGATGGTGACGATGGTGATGATGTTTGCTACGGTGATGTTGAGGGTGGTGGTCGATACTGTTCGCCATCATGAGAACCTGCATGTTATGCCCATGATGGCCGTCATGATGTTTGCCTTCGATGATACGTTTTTACAAAATCTCTTCTTCCTGTTGTGGAGGGCAGCTCTTTGGCTGTTGGTACTGTGATGGTACAGTAGCGATGCTGGTGTGAAGGAAGGTCGCTATTGCTAGAGTTAGTGTCCGTAGCAGTGTCTGTAATCGCGCATGATTGTCTTGCAATGTCGCCTCTATTCCTCGTCCTCCTACAGCAGCAACTATACTACGAGACAACAACAACGACAGCCGCCGCTGCTACTGCTACTCACTCCCACTCCTACTCCTACTTCTCCTCCTACTCCTAGTGCTACTGCTGCATGATCAGTTGTTGCTCCACCATCGGTTATGGATTTCTTTACACCGTTGACTCTTAGAGCTCTCGATCGCTGAGGCTCCAACTTTTGGCAATGGGCCCAAAGCTCAGCTCAGACACAGACCAGCACTTCAAACCCTAAACCCTGAACCCTAAACAAGCAGTCTGGTAGGTTTCAGGGTTCAGGGTGCCGTCGACATGTTGGGTTAGCTTTTGTCTTGGGTCAGCCGCATCGAGACCACCTGTTTTATTGGTTTCTGTTTGCTGGCAAACTTCAGGGTTCGGAAGATACCATACTTGGAGGTTCATGTGTAGTTATAAGTGGGGGTTATAAGTCCCCTAATATGGGTTATAATTACAGTTACCCTACTTATAACACCACTTAGAACTACCCATGAACCTCCAAGTACCGTTTCACCGCTTCCAGGAGCCGGGAAGCGTCGGGAGCTCTACGAACTTTTCATCCGAGGCCTTGCGAGATGTCCCGCGTGGAATGCTGTGAGCAGCATTTGTGCTGCTTGGAGGTTCATGGGTAGTTAGAAGTGGGGTTATAAGTAGGGTAACTATAATATAACCCTAATTGGGGGACTTACAACCCCACGTATAACTACCCATGAGCCTCCATTTGCAACACGAATCATCCCGCAGATGCCTGCCTTTCACATACCCCAAAGCCTAAACCTGAAACCCTGCACTCAGACCCCTAAACCCCAAACCCTAAACCCTAAACCCTAAACCTTAAACCCTAAACCCTAAACCCTAAACCCTAAACCCGAGCCCTGCCGCCATGGCGAGCCAATCATGTGCCTTCTGCGCTCTCTCGCCTTCGCCGCTGCAGCTTCCGACGCCCTCGCGGGCCCCGGGATCCGCAAAAACTCCGCCGGCCCCAAAGTGGCGGCGCTGGGTTCTGGGCTTCGGCCTCGGTCTCCGGGCACCGCTGCGGCCGCGTTTTTCGCGAGGGCGCCGGGCCCGGAGCTCTGAAAACCCGGAAGGCTCGGTCGGACCCTGAACCCTAAACCCCTAAAACCACCTAAAACCCCCTAAAACACCTAAAACCCCGAAACCCCTAAACACCTAAACCCCTAAACCCCTAAAACCCCTAAACCCTAAACCCCTAAACCCTAAAACCCTAAACCCTGAGCACTAAAACCCTAAACCCCTAAACCCCTAAACCCTAAACCCCTAAACCCCCTAAACTCCTAAACCCTAAACCCTAAACCCTAAACCCTAAACCCTAAAACCCTAAACCGGAAGGCTCCGACTCGGCTCCAGCGACCGGGATCCCGGCTGGCTTCTCGGATGCGAAGCGGGGGAAGACGCCGCGCAACAGGTGCAGGGTCCCCCAGAGAGACTTTTTAGGGTTTAGGGTTTAGGCTTTTTTTGCTTGGGTTTCTTGCAGCTCACAGAGACTTTCCGGGCTCAAGTCTCCAAGATACATGTGTGAAGGCAAGATTTCTTGGAGACCCTGATAGATCCCTTAACAACCCCCGGGCCCTAAACCGTAAACCCTAGCCTAAACCTCAGCCCTGCAGGCTTAAACCCTAAACACCCCAAGCCCTAAACCTACACCCTAAATTCAAGCCCTATGAAGCCCAGATGCCTTCTAGAATCAGAACCTTAAGCCCCTATGCAGCCCCCTACACCCTCATCCCGGGACCCTCCAACCTAAACGCCGATCCCGGCCCCTAGACCCTAAACGCGAATTAAGCCCCTAAGCCCTCGAGCCTTGAACCCGAAACCCTAAGCCTGAGCCCTATAAAGCCCCTAAGCCTTAAAACCCTAAGCCCTACACCCTAAACACCCCTAAGCCTAAGCCCTATAAAGCCCCTCAGCCCTAAGCCCCAAACCCTAAACACCCCTTAAGCCTAAGCCCTAAAAAGCCCCTCAGCCCTAAACCCTAAGCCCTGATTCATCCCCTGGCCGATTTGGCCTTCTGACGGGTGGAGTGGAGCTGCAGTTGGAAAAAGGGGCTCAAAAAAAAAGAAGCCCTAAACCCTAAACCCCTAAAGGGTGGCTAAACCCCTAAACCCTAAACCCTAAACCCTAAACCCTAAAAGGTGGCTAAACCTGCTGGAGCGGCTCTTTCGGGATCTCGGGGAGGTCAGCTCTCGACCGCGCCGCGACGCCCGGGGGCCAAGGTTAGTTCAGGGCTTTCAGGTTTGGCGGTGTTTAGGGTTGAGGGTTGAGGGTTTAGGGTTTAGGGTTTAGTGTTTAGGGTTTAGGGCTGAAGTTAAGGTTTTAGAGTTTGGGGGGTAAGGGACCCCTTGTATCCGCAGGGCTTGTGAAGAATGTGAACAAAGGGCTTTATAAAGGTCGGGAAGGGTGTTTAGTTGCTCTTGAAACAGATGGATGCTGTTGGAATTATGTCAACTTGGAGGTATGGGTAATCCTAAACCCTAAACCCTAAGCCCTAAACCCTAAACCTCACTAAACCCAAGGGCCCCGAAGATCCAAGGCGACTTATTGGGGCCTGGTGCTTGGCTCCCTTTCTCTGGCCGTGGTCAGCGACTTCCTTGGCATCATGCGGTCCCGTGTCAACCCTAAACCCTAAACCCTAAACCCTAAACCCTACACCCTAAACCCTACAGAGTCCATATTATAGGGCTTCCTATTGTGAACTGAGGGCTTTCTATGCTTGTGGGTTTTCGCACCCGGTTTTCAATCGTTTGTCCCAGAGACCCTAAGTCCAGAAGTCCTAGATCCTGAACCCTACCTAATCTGAAATTCCTACATCTATCTATCTATCTATCTATCTATCTAGCCCTAAACCCTAAAGCTCGGAGCCTGTGCTTGCAGGCTGCTACTGAGCCTGAACCCAAGCGGCGCGCGGCAGATGGGCCTGGACGAGGTGTACCCTGTGGAGGGTCTCAAGACGTCCGCCCCCCGGGGGTTTTCTTGGGGTGTGTGTGTGTGTGTGTGTGTGTGTATGTGTAATTGTCTAAATTGGGGTCCCTTTTAGGGTCCTTTTTAGAGGGCGCCGTACTATTCTGGGGACCTAAAAGGGGACCACTACCCGTATGTGTGTGGTTTATCTTGGCTTTCAAACCGGGTTTTTATGGCCTTTAAGGGACCCCTAAACCCTGCAAACCCTGAATAAACCCTGAGGATGAAGGGAATCCCCGAAGTTCTACAGCGATTTGGCCTTTCATGCACGAGATGGATCTTGAGAAAGAAAAGATCATGGCAGCGATGATAGTGCTGTCGTAGTCAGGGTAGCACTTTAGCACGGACGGAACTCCAGCTTCTTCAAGCCTGAATCGACGGAAGTCAGATCCGTCACTAGCCTTGTGTCTTCCGGTAGTGCAATCTTGAGTCGCGCTGATGCTTGTTTCTACTTTGACTGTAGGTCAACCTGTAGCTCCTCCGGAACTGCCACCTTGCCCTCAAGTGTCTACGAGGACGACCACAACCACAACCGCCGCTACCACAACCACCGCCACCGCCACCGCCGCCACCGTCACCACCACCGCCACCACCACCACCAGCACCACCACCACCACCACCACCACCACCACCACCACCACCGCCACCGCCCAACCACCACAACACCGACCACCATCGCCACCACTGTCTCACTAATTCGGGTCATCAATGCTCATGTTGCCACTATGCATACCACAACTAATTCTAGGCTTTCTTAAAGCTTCACTGATGTCCTCTTCTCGTGACGGCTATGACAGAGGTACCGCCAGCGGGGCCGCTACCGTCTCCGATATCCCGGCGAGTGGCTGTTCGATCAGAGCGTGGCCTTCTCGAAGCAGGCCGCCATTGAGCTGCCGACCTTGAGGCACGGGGTTTCAGGCTTGTGAGGGCTTCGAGATTCTAGCTTTTTTTTTGTGGTTAGGTAAGCGTTTTGGCGATTTAAGGCTGCAGGAATTTCAGGGATTCTAGAGCTTGGGATGTGAGGGCAGGGTTTCCGCGGTTTTCGGTGTGGTCACGGCCTTTCAAGAGTACTTGGGGTTGTCATGGTTCGAGCACCAGGAGCTACACAGGCTCAATGCAAGAGTGTTCCCAGAGGTCTCCTAAGCCCTCGAGGCTCGAGGGCGTAGGGTTTTGGGTTTAGGACTTGGGGCTTAGACATTATCTGGCTGAGGCTTTTTTAGTTTAGGCGCTTCTTTTGCCCCGAACCCCCAGTCCTTCAGGTCTGAGAAGAGTTTGAAGTATTACAGGGGCCTAATTAATTAAGAATATGATGTTGGGTGTTCCTTACTATAAATATAGTATAGTGGGCCCGAAAACCCTATTCTAAATTTTAAGGCCCCTATATTACCCAAAGGCTTGCTTGGCTGTGCATTTTCCTGTATCCTATTATCTCCTATTGCGCGTGCCCTGCTTGGAGGTTCATGGGAAGTCATAAGTCCCATGATATGTCCATTGATATGGGATACAAGTATTCTTGCCCCACTTACAACCCCACCCTACTTACAACCCCACTTATCACTACCCATGACCCAAAACCCTAAGCCCCAAAGAACCCTTAAGAGGAACCCAATAGCTGCCCATGAACCTCCAAGTATCTTGAAACTTCGAAAGCTCAACCCCGTGAAAGCACCCGGGCCAAGCTTCTGAGATCACCAGCCTCAGCTGTGTGGTCCTCTAACTTCGGGTCTTGTTTAGGGTCCCTTAAAGGGGCCTATGACGGTTTGTATAGAGTTTCTATAAGGGTGCTATAGGGGTTCAATCTGGTAGTTGTCTATTTTAAGGGGCCGTACAATCACCCAACTTAGAGGCAGAAGAAACGCATCGTCCCCGACGCGGCGTTTGGGCCGGCCGGTGGCGGCTTGGCGACGACCGCCACTGCCCAAAACCTTTCTGTGGTGCGCCCAGGGTTTAGGGTTTGTATGAGCGTGCGGCATCGAGATTGGGGGCTTTGTGCTGATATCGGTTTGTTTCACTTTCATCGTGATTTGGTTGTAGTAGCACTTTTCTTGTAGTGCTTTATTGTGAAGGTTGTCAATGGGTAGCCGGTAATTTTTTGGTATGATGTTAGGCAATGTTTCATGTTTGTCGTTATTAGCACTACGACCACCGTTTAGTTTCATACGATGGTATTCTTCATGAGCGCATGCAGCATGCATGGCATAGTAGCAGCCAGTATTGAAACACAGTCGCATTGATCGGTGCCATAGGCAATAGTAGTGGCAGGATCAGCGGTGATAACGGTGGCTATAGTAAACATAAGACACCTGTTCATTATAACAGAAGTATGGGTTGATACACGGGTGTCCAAGATAGAGACGCCTTGCGACATCTTCTTGGTGTTTGGAGCTAGAGACTTCGAGCAACCAATAAGCATGATCATGGCATATTAAGTTGTTCATGAACAAAAAGAAGAACATGATAATTTCATTGTTGTTGTGAGCATTATTCCTAGTGGCAGCAGCAACAGTAGTAATAGTACTAGTAGTGCGCGTAGAAGCAACCGCATTAGCAACAACAGTTGCCGTGGCATCGGTATTGATACCCACAATATCCGAAGTACAGAAACCGAGTTATGCGACAATGAACAACCAACAACCGATGTAAACAAACTAATGACAGTGTTGGCACGACGAGCAACAATGGATACACCATCATCATCTTCTTCTGCTACTACTACTCCTGCTGCTGCTGCTACTACTACTGCTACTGCTGCTACTGCTACTGCTACTGCTACTACAACTACTCCTACTACTACCGCCACTGCTGCTGCGACTGCGATTGCGACTGCCACTTCCACTGCGACTGCCCCTGCGACTGCGACCGCGACTGCTGCTGCGACTGCGACTGCGACTGCTACTGCTGCTACTGCTGCTACTGCTGCTACTGCTGCTTCTGCTGCTACTGCTGCTACTGCTGCTGCTGCTGCTGCTGCTACTGCTACTACTTCGGATACTGCTGCTACTGCTGCTACTACTGCTACTGCTGCTACTGCTGCTACTGCTGCTACTGCTGCTTCCGCTGCTACTGCTGCTACTGCTGCTTCCGCTGCTACTGCTGCTACTGCTACTGCAGCAGCTACTGCTACTGCTGCTACTACTGCTGCCTACTGCTACTGCTACTACTACTACTACTACTACTACTACTACTAGTGTATTACTTCTACGACTGCTACTGCTACTGCAGCAGCTACTGCTGCTGCTGCTACTACTGCTGCTGCTGCTGCTACTACTGCTACTACTACTACTACTACTACTACTACTACTCTTATTACTTACTACTTACCACTTACTACTTAGTACTTACTACTTTCTATTTACTTCTTACTACTTACTACTTACCACTGATTACTTACCACTTACTACTTACTACTTACTACTTACTACTTACTACTTACTACTTACTACTTACTACTTACTACTTACTACTTACTACTTACTACTTACTACTTACTACTTACTACTTACTACTTACTACTTACTACTTACTA